>VDFB02059640.1:0-54333 GCA_007258455.2 Sequoia sempervirens | reverse complement strand
ACAAAAATCTATTTTCTATAATTCATGAATTGAACTCTGTATTTTATTTGCTCTCAATGTCTGTATGCTATGGAAATGCCATTAAATTTTTTTTTTAAAGTAGTTTCTGACTTTTTTTCTTTAATTTTTTGTTTTTTTTTGTAAATCTGATTTTTTCCCGATCTTTTGACATTTTTTCAAAAAATCTTAAACTTTTGGTTTGCCAATTTTTTCCTCGGATGATTAATGTTGCTATGTGTGATACTATCAACAATGTAATTATATACTGATTACTCTTTCTTTTTACATAATCTAACGTATTTCAAAATTTTCATAGGTTGCCCAACACATTGAAGGCAACAAAGGCAAGACTAGAAAAGCACAGGCAACACAAACTTGGCTTTGGTGGTTATATGAAATTAGCCGCACAAATTGTAAGTATCAATAAATGAAATATTGCATCCAAATTATAATAAATTGAAAACAATTTTGGTTTTATCACACCATAGAATCAAAATTCATGATCTTATGCAAAAATGTAGGGCTCTGAATTCAACAGAGTTCCCACATAAGAGGACCTGAAGATTGCCTTCCAGCAAGGCTATGGAGTCGTGGCTGAATGCCTAAGAGTCTTGACTGGGAAAACACAATCTTCCATTGCATCCGACACAAGTAAATAAACTCAATAAAGTTTATTTAAAATTGAATACTTGTGCAATCTATTCAATAGTAATTTCCACCATAAAGTAATTACATGCCTATTTGTTTTAAACATTCAAGCAATGATAATACTACACATGACATTAGAATGCAGCTTGGTGAGGGTGGAGCACGCGTGCAGATGAAGGTCATCGTGTGCATCCCGATACTTTAGAGCATGTAGAGCGTGATCAACATATTGAGCATGATCAGGCTAGAGAAGATCAGGAATATGATGTGGCCCCATCAGGTAAAGAGGACCACTCTAAAGTTCTTTTAAACATATTTAATTGCAATTGGTGTATTAATTAATGTAACCTTTGTGTTTCAACTTTAGAGCATGTAGAGCGTGATCAACGTGTTGAGCATGATCAGGCTAGAGAAGATCAAGAACATGATGTGGCCCCATCAGGTAAAAAGGACCACCCTCATGTTCTCTTAAACATATTTAATTTCAATTGGTGTATTAATTAATGTAACCTTTCATGTTTCAATTGCAGATCAGGATTTAGAGGGTGTTCAACATGTTGAGCATGAGTCTATAACAAAAGTTCAGGAACATGATATGGACCCATCAGGTAAAGAGAACTACTCTAATGTTCTTTTAATTAATGAAATACTTGTAACAATAATAATAAAACATATCAGTTTAACATTTATTTCTTATTGCAACAGACCCCCCCTTGCAGCGGCGTCCACGTCATGAGCAGACGACTAGGCGTACATTAAGATCACGAGCATAGGGCAAAACAACTAAAGGGGGACATATATTGATTTAGAAAATGATACTCCACTTCAGCTTTATGTAGCTTTAAAAAGAAACAAAAAAAAAAAGTGATTGTAATCATATCATAACAACCATATTTTTGATAATATGTAAAAACTGAAAGAATGAATATACTATGTTAATGAATGAATGTGAATATGTTAATTAATGAATGTTATATGTTAATGAATGAATGTTATATGTTATTAATGGATGAATGAATGATTAATGTTATATGATTGGGTATGGGGAATTGAGAGTGATGTGAAGGGGGGAGGAAGGGGCCAAATGAGCTTCCACCGTCATGTGGTTGGCCCTGTTAAGTAGAGAATATTAAACTATTCTCAAAACAAAGAGAAGCTCAATAAGGTAATGCACTTTTAAATATAATAAATGCATCGTTTGAAGCATCAAACCAATATGCAGTCTGTATGTATGATCATTCGTCAGTCTCCGCGATGGTACATTTCCACGAATATTTTTTTTATAAAAAAATTGCATTGCTTCGTCGCAATTTCGTCAAAACCCACCGACGAATCACCAAAAAGGTTCGATGAAGTTGCTATAGTTGCGACGAAGGTTTCGCCGTAACTCCTTACCCATTTCATCGCACTTTCAACGAAATTTTGGTGTTGTTTCGATGCTACTACTTGCCCATTTCGTCGCAATTTCGATGAACTTTTGGTGTTGTTTTGACACTACTACTTGCCCATTTCTTCGCACTTTTGACGAACTTTTGGTGTTGTTTTGACGCTACTACTTGCCCATTTCATCACACTTTCGACGAATGTTTGGTGTTGTTTCGATGCTACTCCTTTCCCATTTCGTCGAAATGGCGACGAACGTTTGATGTTGTTTCGACGCTACTCCTTTCCCATTTCATTGAAATGGCGATGAACTTCTGGTGCAATTCGTCGATGGATACACGAAGTTTTCATCGATATTCCGACGAAAGCACGAGTCATTTTATGATGCCGACGACCGATGAATCTGCACCGTTATTTCAACGTTTAATTCGTCGTCAGCCTTTCGACGAAAAAACAGCGACGAAAATATTTTCGTCATTTCATCGCTTGTCCGACAAAGATTTGTCGAACGACCGACGAACGTCCATCAGAAAATGGTGTCAAATTCAGTAGTGCCACAACTAGTGCATTGTCCTGAAATACATGAACCTAAATAAAATAAATGCCCATTAGATCTTTCACAAAATAAACCTACTATAAACTGCTTGATTTTTTTAGGTGGCATATTAATACCACATTCCTACATAATCATGTTAGTATGTAAAGTACAACATATATATCGAAAAAAATCATAATAATAACGAAATTGCACATGCATTTTACAACAACAAGAGATTCATTGCTTATTAGTTTTGACATACCAAGGTTTACATTTTTTAAATGATCTTTGACTTATGCTAATATTTTTAGGCAACACTGAATCATCTAAAATTTTCTATAAAATTTGGTTTGAGTTGTGTCTAATAGGTGTTTTGGATGAGAATCATGAATTTTGGACTCCACTCTTAATTTCAAAACATCTCTAGCATTAGATGATACCATAGTATTATCATGCCAATATATTTTAACCCAATATTTGATTTCAATATTCAATTTCATGTCATACCTTGGGAGGCGACCACTAAAACTCCAAAATTGGTTGATTGGATCATTTTCTATACTTTCTCTTTTCTTTGTTGCTATTACCAATGTTTTAGGATGTATGTTTAGAATTCCACTAATGTTGCTTAACATTCTTTTATCCAAAGTTGTTTTATTAACTATAACAATTGTTATAGCTCGTCATGCCACATTCTTATCTTTAGATTGACTCTTCTTTCCAATAGAGTTAATGTTGTTGAATGAGACAACTGAGAGGGGGGGTGAATCAGTTGTGAAAATTTTTATCCTTTACAAACTTTTACCAGAAATTAGTTCAATCAAAAATATTTTACTCTGCTAAAATGATTAAACTTTAAGTGCAAAGGCAGAAATTGAAAAAGCATCACACATACACTGTAACACTAGATTTACATGGAAAACCCAATAAGGGAAAAACCACAATGAGGATTAGCTCACAATATAAAGAATATCAAAACTGATAACAAAAGCTCATTGCCAGAGTAGGATCACTGCCAAAACAGGACTCACTGTCCGGATCAAGACTCACTGTCCAACAAGGGTTAACCACCCAGAGGGCTCACTGCCACACAAATACAAAGAAGATAGAAGAGCTATGTTACATAGAGAATACAATCTCAATGCAACAAATATTTCCACCACGATCACTCAACCACTTGCAGACATGCATGAATGATAGAGTACACCTTCATCTCACTGTATTCAGAAACTTAGCAATTAGATTTCACATTGATCTTCCAAACTCGCATCACATATACACTGTTTCAAATCTATATTGCTCTATTTATTTGCATACTTCTCACCGATATCTCATCTTGTATTTATACCATCTTCAACTTTTAAATATATCCAAAGTCGGTCATACATCATTTAAATTCAAATTAGATTAGTGGCAAAAAATTCTAGGGTGGAATTAGAATGAGGGCAACCCAGACACACGGTTGATGAGGACCCAAATAAGTCCCAACACTCTTCATTAACTTCGAAAGTAGTGTTTAGCACAAAGTCAACCAAACCAATGTAAAACACATAGAACAATTAAGCACATGCAACTCTTAACACAATCCAATCTTTCCAGACAACAAAATTATCTTCAACACAATCATAACAACTTAATTCTAGATCTTCAAGTCATAAGACTCAACCAAGAAGAAATCCAAAGCAACTACATTTCTCCCAGACCTCAGCCAAATACCCTAAAAACACAATTCACAACTGGTGAACATAACTCACACTGTACAACAATCTAGAAACCCAAAATATGGATATAGTAGCTTTCAACAACCATGATCAACATATTTGAACCACACAAACATAGGAGAAAATCCCAGAGCAAAACTCGGAGCAACCACTGAATACCTACAACCTTTCTTTATTACAACTTTCTTAATATCCTCGACATATATAGCCAATAACCTACAACAATAACCTACAACCATGACATCAATGACAACATCAACTAGTTGATAACATGTTAACTAGTTGACATCAATGACAACACCTTCATTCTTGCAACAAATGTCACTAGAAACAACATATATAACATGTTTAAGTGATTCATCTTTTATTTTTGGTTTCACAAAAATGCCAAATTTTTCAGTACTTTTCTCATTTTCCACATTAACATCAATTGCATCATGAGTTGACATTGAAATGATAGTTTTTTCAATAATTTTTTTTTTTGTATAATCTATTGGCATACATTCTTATTTCTCTCCAATAAATCTTACCAAGAAGATTATCCAAAACAATACTTTCAATTTTTTAAAAAAATTGTTTTCAACAACACAAGGTTTTTCATTTTCAACAACAAAAGGATTTTCATTTTGACCAACACAAGGGATTTCATTTTCAATATTTCTTTCTACAACTTGTCTATGAATAAAATCGATCTCAACATTGTTATATTTAGCTTCTTCTAAATGATCAATATAAATATCATCTAGAATCAAATTTTTCATATCATTTAAAAAAGGATTTGAAGACGTACCTGGATTTGTGCCTATTGTCACATTCTCCATAGCATTAAAAGGTGGATTTGAAGACATACTAGGATTAGTTTCTATAAATGAATTATCTTCCACATTCACCTCTTGCAAATTTTCATCATCTACATCCATAGTCTCTTCAATAGTCATGGAATTGGATGCTTCATCACCATTCATTGCTTGAATCATCATTCTTCTATCTCTTTGTCATTTTGCCTCCTCTCTCTTTTCTTGAATTCTTTAGGGACCAACCAATTCCTATCTTTCCTCTTTTGACGACGTTGTGATCCCATGATTACAAAATTTTGAAGTACAAATGAATTTTAATAGTAAAAGTCTTTCCTTTTTATTCCTCCAAATGAGTAGAAAATGAACCCAATTCCACTCCAAATTTGTTCCAATGTTGCCTCCTTCCAAAATTCAAATGAAATTACAAGTTCAAGAGCATGTAGAAGACAAGATTTGATAAAAGAATTGTAGAATTAGTCAATATTGATCATACATTGTTGTAAGATGTCAAGTTACAGAGTTGACAGTAAACTTTTATCAGTAAAAATTAAAAAATGGTCAAAATAAAATGGGATCCCGTATCCTAAATAAGATCCCATTTTTTTTGGGCCGTTTGAAATAATAAATAAAGAAAATGAGATCCCGTTTCCCATTTCCCGTTTCTAAAGCGAGATCTTGTTTCTTAAAATTTGAATTGTAGGTGTGGTTTCTTCTATGGGTTTCGGGTTGATAAAAGACTTGGGGGCCTGACCCTTAGCTTTGGACCTACTTCGACCTACAACTTGAAGGTCATGTCAGTGCCACTAGAAAAGAGTGACTTTAGACATATGTCTGAAGACATTTTTACATATTTTTTTGACAAAATTAAAATCCATTATAGATGAGATTATGTAGATTCCAAATATGTATTTTTCAAATAATTTTTGTATGAAATTGGCCCATAAACTTCAAATATCATGTTTTCTTATTATTTTAATAACTTTTTATTAAAGTAATTTTTTGAAAAACAAATTGTGCATGCACAATCTTTAGACAATTTCAATTTGAAAAAAAATAAAAAAATGATAAATTTGGGTCATCTTATGCGTGACGTACATGAGGAATTTTCAAAACAACAATTATAAAAAATTAATAAAAAATACAAAAAATATCGTGCACAATCTTCAATGTGTTATAAATCTTTTCCCAAAAGGATTCAAAAAAATATTATTATTTAGGTCAAAATATGGTTGATGTATACGTGCATGATATGATAAAAAAAAGTGACTTTTAAACAATGGGTTTTAGACATGCCTATTGAAAATCAATTTGTATCATATGGGTATTAAAATAAATTACATATTTGGAAACTAGACTCTAAGTACTACATTTCATAGTACTGACTTTTTTTAAGATTCAATCTTTAAGTGCTTCAAATTTTTAGGTCAAATGTGACAAATTCTAAAAAAATTAGGGAAAATACTTCCACTTTTTAGCCAACAAGTGGACTCAACTTCTTGCACACACCCACATACGAGGAGATAAATTAATTTCAACACATTAAAACCAAGATAGTAAGATATGATTGTGCTTCATCAATTACATAGAAATGACTAATGGATTCCACAACTACAGAAAGGGATTGCCAATTTAACATACAAGAAATCAACAATAATAATTCAAAACACATTTAGGACATACAAACCAAATGCATTCTTCATTATTTATACAATTTTCCAAAAAGCTCTTAAGTACAAAGTGTCAAGCCAAAAGTCATCAAAAAGTTTCTATCAAAAAAATTTGAGAGTTTCCCCTCTGTAAAAGTCCTCTCCCTTTACATTACAAATAGCCTTTTATTATAGGCTCCTCTTCAATAACTACCTGCAACTACCTTCTAACTGCCTTTTGAAATAAAGTGGTTTAGAAAATAATAACTTTGTTTGGTTATATTTTACATCACTTTTCTTGAAACAAGATTTATTTTCTAACTTTTAGTTAGATTAAGTGACATAAGTCACTTTTCTTGAAACAAGATTTATTTTCTAACTTTTAGTTACATTAAGTGACATAAGTCACTTTTCCAAAAGGTAACTTGAAACCTATAACTTCAAAGAAAGACTAAGACATTAATCTTGATGAGATATTTTTCCATCTCTATTTGCTTCATATTTGATAATTTATGAACACGTTCTTGGTATTCACCATTTCTTATATTTTCCTCTTCATAATAGCAAGAACACCAATCCTGAAGAAATTCTTTTGGTAATTTCATGGGCCATCCTAGCATTCACCCCACTCACTAGTACAAGTGCCAAAGTTGTTTCTCCCTATGGGATTTACCAGATGACATTCAAATCCTCGTTGAAGTAGAATTTTTCAAGCATCTACATGTCCCTCTTTTGTAGAAAAAATTGAAAGAGTGTAGCCATCCTCATCAAAGGTATTAATCACAGAATACCCATACCTATCATGTTCATCCAAAATCATATCTGACTATTCAAGAAGTTTCTGAAGAACCATAGCATCACCAAATCTTGCAGCAAAATGAAGAGAGGATAAAGCTTGGAGATCACTTGACATTATTTTCTTTCCATCCTTTTATGATTGCACATAAAACTTGATGGACACAAGACTCAAAACCACTATCTGAGCTGCTATGTTGACTGCACTTAATTTTACCAAATGTACTAGACCAAGATCAGCTCCCGCAACTAGTAACTCCATGAAACACTCATGATGGTTAGCCCTTGCACATAACATCAATGCAGTTTCACCAATTTCTATTCTTGCATTTGGGTCACATCCATGTTCTAAGAACTACTTTACAATAGCAACACAACCCATTCTAGCAGCTATGTGAAGAGGATGAAATATTTATTATTTGTTCTTACACAACACACAACATTTGCACCAACATCTAAAAGCACATGAATTGTACGTGTTACGGTAAGAGATTGCATGACATATAAGCGTTCTTTCACGATGGTCACTATCAAGGGATATGTAACTGAGCAACATCTTTAGAATTTCTCCCTTTACTCCATAATATTCAACAGAATACCATGCTTCATTATAGAGCTCTGCCAAACTTGCCCCAACACAACTATTCACTAGATACTGTATCACATGACCAAGATCCAAGGCTAAATTTACAATCCATCATTTGTTAGAAGATAAACTGATCTACCTATATGTCATATGATCTCGGAGAATGCTCCTATTGTGAGAATAAATCAACATCTTCTATCAAGGTGAATGACAAAAGTGTTAGAATAAATTAATTATTCACCAACACTTACAGCACAGACCAGTGAGGATGTAGAAAGGTCTATCAAAACAGACCAGTAGGACCCCTCAACGTTGTCCTCAGCCATCCAATGCCGCCTTATGCTTTCCCATGTTGTTCATGTTGCGCTATTCCGCCTATCCATTATAAATGGCAAAGCTAACTCTATGCTACAATTTACTCAACATTTATTATGTATTTTCTTATAAATTAATTGTATGAGCCTGTATTTAGTAGAGCTCAATTCAGAGTTATCCTCTATTTTTGTGTTTCTCCTCTGTTCCATGTTTTCTTTCATGGTATCAGAGCCTAAAGACCCTAGAGAGCAAGAAGAATCCGAGCCAGTGTTGATGTTAGAAACCATAGAAGGAAAGTTTCTCTTACTGTTGCTTGAAGTCACAGTCATCACCAGTGAAAGGAAGCTATTGTTTAGAGTCTGTAGTTGTGTGACCAAAGAAGGAAAGATGTTGGTTTGAAGCGGATTGTTTAGGCTGTAGAAAGTCAAATTTTTATTTTGTGAGATGCATATCGTAAGCGCAAGGAGTGCTCGTAGTCTAAGGAATTAAGAGTTTAAGATCACAAAAATTGTGGAGACAACCAAAGTCAAATAAAGTGGGTTGCTAGAGCTTGGAAAAATAGAAAGAGAATTGTAGAGGAAACCAGATTGTAGAAGTATTGGAGGTTAATTGTTGCTATTATAAAGTGGCTTAAAGAAATCGCTGAAGACTGTTGCAAATTTAAGCCATCATTCAAAGGAATGATCGTTGCATTCAAGTGTTGATGCAAGAGGTGAATGTGCATGAAAATATATGTTCGGTGTGTAAGCTACAACCCATAGTCATAAATGGGCCGATTTGAATAAGAAGATTGTAGCCTTTGAAAAGGCCACAATATCTATAAAGTCAAGGAATTTGAAGCCATAGAAGGGAGCTCCATGGTATAAGGATGTCGCTTTCAAAAGAAATTAGCACTCAAGGGAAGATCCTAGATGAAATAATCCTATTGTCAATGGTGAATCCACTAGAAGTCAAAGAGATCACTCAAGAGATTGATGTTTTGATTTTATCCAGTCACTATTAAGGGAGGTTGCAGGAAAACAACATTGAGGTAAGCCACCACCATCTTCTAGTCATTGCAACTGTGAGCTGCTAGTTACATGAGTTGTAAGGTTGTGATGTGTTTTCTTTTACTCTGCCGGTGATGATTGTGCTATTGAAGAAAAGCTTCATGGCAGATTTGGCATGAGTTGAATTACATGGAAAGAGCCTAAGGTTTTCAGAGCGGGGTCGAGAAAATTATTTGGGTTTGAAAACTTGTGAATGCAAGAGTTCATGGGTGGCTATTGAAAAGAGGCCATTCCCATGTTTTTAAGAGTAATGGAAATTTGTAGAAGAAAAGTATGATGTTGTTTGTCAGAAGTCAAGAAGTCTACCGATCGTCGGTTTTTTAACTTTTTGTGCAGTTTGGGTGAAAGTCAAAGATTCTCTGAGTTTCCAATTATAGTGGGAAAGAGGAGAATGGTTCAAGAAGAAAATGGATAGTAGAATGGTGTTGTTGTGGCTGCTAAGGAAGCTTATGTGCTTTTTGCGTTGAGGTCCCACTTGTTGGTGAAGGCTTTGAAGGCAATGAAAGCTAATTAGTTTTATAAATGGGATTTTGGAGTGGAAGAGATTGTGAAGTCTTTTCAGCCTAAGTGTAAGGCAGAGCAGGAGCTCCCTCTTATCCCTCGTTCCCACTTGACGTTTGGAGCAGAGAGACACCAAGGTGACTGCAAGTGGTCATTCAGAAAGTAGCCCAAGTTTTAAGGGTTTGTTTAAGAGGCATTTGAAGCTGTAGAAGTAAGCCTGTGCAAATTTGAAGGGTTCATAGAAGAGGCATTTGAAGAGTTGGTCGCAACAAGTAAACACTACCAAATTGAAATATCCTCCAAGTTTAGGTAGTTGTTTGAGGAGGATTACAAGAGAAATTATTGAAAAGATAGGCCACGATATTAAAGTCATCCCAAGATCTTGATGAAGTGTTTGTCCATCCATCGATTGGAGGAAGAGAAGTTCGTAGAACTCAAGGGATTTGTAGCAATCGCCGTGCAAAGGTGAATTTAAAGATGAATCTATGTGAAGTAGGTGGTCAATTTGTAGTGTGGCTCAAAGGGAGGTTTTGAGAAAATCAAGTGCATCACACCTAAACCTAGAATGGACTGGTGACCAAGTGATCCAAAGCTCGTGGTTAGAGCATCTCAACAGAAAAATGGGATTTCCTAGGTTCGATCCATAGAATTTGAAGATTGAAGATGTTGAAGTATCAATGAAAGAAAATTGTGGAAGAGTGAAGACACATGTGAAGTTTCCAAAAGGAAGGCATCATTGTTGACAAAAGGTTTGAAGATCACAAGAGATAGTTGGTTTGAAGATATCATGCAAGGAATGGATTTGAGCATTGATAGAATCGCAACAAGTGCATAAGAAAGTTGACAAAATAATTAGTGAATAAGTTATTGTAAATGAGTACCTAACAAGGCTTTAGGTCAGGACCCATCTTTTCTAGGTTATGGGGGGATATCTGAAAATAATTAGTATAATTAATTTATGGGGGGATGCTAGAATAAATTAATTATTCACCAGCACTTATGGACCAGCGAGGATGTAGAAAGGTTTGTCGGCATAGACCAATAGGACCCCTCAGTGCTGTCCTCAGCCGTCCAATGTTGCCTTATGCTTTCCCACTTTGTTCATGGTGCGCTATTCCACATATCCAATATAAATGACGAAGCTAACTCTATGCTGTAGTTTACTCATAATTTATTATGTATTTTCTTATAAATTAATTGTATGAGCCTATATTCAGTAGAGCTCAATTCAAAGTTATTCTCTATTTTTGTGTTTCTCCTTTGTTCCATGTATTCTTTCAAAAAGAGCCCCAATTCTTGCCATTACAGTTCCATTCTTTATAGCTGATTATTCAAGATACTCAAAGAGAAATTTAAAGGCTTCCTCTAGAAGTGTTATTTCCAATCCTTCCTACATCCCCTCTATGGAGCAAAACGGCAATTGAAAAGCAACTAAGGTATTTAGAAATGGGAAAAGAGTTATCAGGATATCAATTCCACGGAGTGTTCAATTCCGCGCTTGCATTCATCTTCTTATACCCGCACTAAAACGACTTCTCCTGAGTCTTACTTTATCCTTTGTTATTTATTACATCTTTAAAAACTATTAAGATGATTAAATTCGGCCATACACATGGTACCTTATCTATGCCCAACCATTCTCCTTCAGGCATTCTGTCAAACAATTCCCTCACCTCACCTATGCTATTTGAAATCTCCCATTTTGGAGCAGACCAAGATTATGCTGGTGAGGGTTGTGGTATTTGATCTTACCCCTGCAAATTGTATATGCTTGAGAGTTTCTAAAGCCTTTCCAATAAATCCATTTTGTGTATCACAATCCATGAAACCACATTTCTTCGAGGCATTTAACCAAGCAGTTCGCGGAATTTTTATATATGCTCCATCGTACCACAATTCCTTTTAACATATCTGCAGTATTTTGTGCATTTTCGTGTTCCAATGCTCCCAAAATCTGTGCAAGAAAAAGGTTGTGGAATTTGGCGCAGCACAATTTAAATGGGCCTCAACTTTTCTTCAGATCAAAAGTATTAAAACAATTTCCTTGTAGCCACTGCTTTAATCTGTTTACAATAAATAGAAATTAGAAGTAGAAATACTGGGTTTTAGTAAGAAAGTACCTATGGTGAAGACAAGTACCGATAAGACTTGAATCTTTGTGCATCGGCGTTTTGGTCCCTATTCACAAATTCATAACTTGCATCAGCCATTCGGAGTGGGAGTTGTCAACTTGTATGAAAATGCCAATAACTCATAATTTCCTTTCATGAGAAGTTATTAACATCCAAGGATTTACCTACCGATTATCATAAAAGTGCCTATAGGTTCTTAGAAAATCTTTTAACTTTTTATATTCCTTTTCATCCTTTCACATTAAATTGTAACTCATCTAGAATAATTACTTCTTTGTTTTCTTTGTCAACACAAAACTTGTGTGAAGGAAGAAGAATATTATGTTTCCATCTTGTCTTGATATGAAACCTCAAATATTTGGTCTTTGATGGAGATGCGTGAAGTACGACATTTGTAGCTCTCAATCACTTGGATATTTGGAAAAGTTAACTGAGATATGTCATCCTTCTCTACCAAACTTCAAATACCATGGCTTGTCTCAATTTTTTTCCAAACACGTCTTCTCGAATAATTATAGAACTCTTTCAACAAATCTTGGAATATTATAAGTTTGCTTGATAAACCCACAAGCATGGTGAAGAAGGATATATGCATAACTTTTGCCTTGATTGATATTTTCTCATGAAATCTTTTCACATTGTTAATAATAGCATTGCAACCAAAACCCATAAATGTAGCTCCATTTTGATTGAATACAACTTCAAATTTAATAGTTTTCATAATTTGACCGATAAAAATTGAAGCTTTAATATCTCAAAAATCAAGAGGTGGGTTGGTGCAAAAATAGTTCAAATTTGGCATAATATCATCAAGATTATCTCTATAAAATGGATCTTAATCAACCTTCATTAATTTTAAAATTTAATTGTTTTTGTTAATCTTAGCAGGCTGCATCACTGTTCATGAGGATTTTTAGACAACTAATGATTCCACTTCAAAATGGCAAGATGCTTATCATTTGCTAATGCTTGGGGATAATTTTGACTAAGAGGCTCTCAATCCAAGGATTTTAACCCAAAAATTTAAATTTGTCAACTTTAAAAACGGGGCTAACAAACTCAATCAGAGGTTTGCATGTGTTTGATTTGAGTGTTGAACTTGGAACCTAAAGTGTGTTTTTTTCAAAGTGAGTTTGGGTGCCAAAATTTATATGTTTAGGGTTTGCTTCCAATTATTGTCATTGATGTTGGAGGTCTCCCAACTACCAAAATATGATGCTCAACCCATCATTCAATTTGTAGTGTCTATTTTGGGTGAGATTCATTTGTGGACATAGATTTGACATTGCTACAATGTCATGACCTAGGGTTTCTCTCCGTTGAGTGTTATTGTTGGGATTTATTCTTTCTTTTTATGATTAGACAATATGAGAGTGTAAGAATAACAAAGGAAATATATAGAATGAAAAATATATACAAAAAATTAATTTCAAAACAGTTGTAAGGAGGCAAGGATAGTGTTAGACTATTAAAAGGTAATTGTAAACTTATTGCTCATTTTTGTGTCTCCATTAATATAGGGTAAATTCAAAAAATATGTCAATTTTAGAATATTTTATTCAACACATTTGTTGTTGTGAATGTAAACACTATTTGATAAAAGTGATGGGATTTTAAACCTATTGCAACATTTTGTAATTATCATCTTGTGTTTGCATATGAACTTGCTCAACTCATTAAGGGATAACTAAGAATATGGAAATGGGAACAATGCACTTTGATTACATTTTAGATGTTAGATCAAGTTGTAATTGTTATTGTCTCTTGCCATATCCCCTTGTTAGCTATGACTATGTTTTCCTCAAATTGGCATCGATCTCCCATGTACTCACTTTGGTCATGAAAAATTAAAGGAAAATTGTAAACATTCTTTTACTTTTAGCTTAAGTTAGTGCAATTCATGATGATACAACATGCAAGGAATAATACTTTATCATTTTTTTGTAAAACCATGCAACTCTATCCCACCTTGCACTCATTATAATGGTGTTCGATCAACTACATAGAGGTTGTATGGTAGCTAGTTGCTCTCATGCTCAATGACAATCTTAGGAGTTATATCAATAATTTAGATTTAGTTACCATAATTTTTAATTGTTTATTTTATTTATAGAAACCTCAAGGAATACCCTCATGATTTTAAGTGGAGATCAAAATGTAGGAGAGAAAACCCATTCTCATAGAGTTGGCCTTGGACACTCCATTATTCTATTGATAAACCAATTTTACCCACTTGATGACAACCATGTTGAATGCACAAGACAACTAAGAGGGGAGGAGGTGAATTAGTTGTACCTTAAAACTTCAAAACCCTCACATACATTTAGATCCACATTCATTAAATTAACCCTTAATCTGTTATAATGATTTAGCATGAAAAGCAAATAACAAAAACTGAATCAAATCAACACCGTGCACAAGAAAACATTAGATTTATGTGGAAAACCCAAGATGGGAAAAACCACAGTGAGGATTAGCTCACAATATAAAGTAATATCAACACCGAATACAAAGGGATCACTGTCAGAGGGCTCACTACCCAAGGAAAGAAAGACTCGCTACCAAAATAGAAAAGAAGATAGAAAGGAATGTTACAGAGAGAAATCCATCTCAATACAACAAAGAAATCCACCACAACATCAACAAAACCTTCACAACTTAATTGAAGAATTGTAGACACCTTCTGTTCACTACATCCAACAATCTAACATATGAAAGCTTGCACTGCACTTCTCAAATTCACACACTAACACTCTATAATTCACATAATTCACATCATACGTGTCTATATTTGCACCCCTAAAAAACTCAACTCATATTTATATCATATTCAACCTTGAAAACATTCTCCAAGGTCAGCTATGCACCTCAACCGTGTAAATTCAAATTAGGTCGGCACCAAAATACTTCTGTGGAGGATAAAAGTGAAAGCGGACTACACCACTCCTTATCTAAGACCCAAATCTATAATACCACACTATAACACACTTCTACAAACAATAAACAACCATCTTAATTAGTGTAAACACCAAGGTCGATTGTTACCTGTGTAAACACCATTAAAATTTTAAGTACACACTTCCTTTGATCCAATAATGAATTGAAAACAACAAATGTCACCTAAACACAATATGGAATATTCCACAAATACGGGCTAAAAACCAACAAACTCCTTTGCAACATCTTTCACCTAAAGAATGTTCACACCTAGTATACTCAAATAATTTGCCATACACTACAACTTCAGAAACTAACTTCCAAAGCACCAAACCTCAAACAACTTTGAATAAAGAAAGATACCAACACTATCAGCATTTCTTCAAATCCACAAGACCTAAAACCAAGGTATGGAGAAACACAGAGCAAAAACATTTCTCCCAGACACCTCTATAATACACCGTTCACACACTAGTGAACACAACTTCTTTTGCACAATGATCTAACACACCAAATTTTGAATACAACACCTATAAACACATTTGATCAACATATCTAAAATACATAGGAAGATCTTCAATGTAGAAGAAATGCAGAGCGATACTAGAACACTACTCTTCAACCCATCACACACTTCAACTCACTATTTCCTTTTTTTATCAAATTTTCTCAAAAGCACTTGGAAACCAAGCACCAAGAACACATCCTCATCATCTCCATCACTCCTCAACCATAGATAGAAGCTTATCAAAGAAAAACTAGAGGTTGACACCAGTAGCTTACTAATGACAATATAATGCAACTAATCAAAGCATTATCAATGCAACAACATAGGCAGTACCAACAACTATACATATTCTTTCAACAATTTTCTTCTCATATAGTTGACACCAATAACAACACATGCTTTTTGACATCAATGACAACACTAACTATTTATACTTGCAACAATCTCCCCCTTTGTCATTGATGGCAACACATGATGTGAAAAACCATCAACAACAAATAGCTCTGCTCCATGTTGCAAGAATGGAAAGAATGAAAGTGTTGTCATTGATGTCAACTAGTCAATTGGTTATCAACTGGTTTTTGTTGTCATTAGTATCATGGATATAGGTTATTGGTTATATTTGTCGAGGATATTAAGAAAATTGTATTGAAGAAAGATTGCAAGTGTTCAATGATTGCTTCGGGCTTTGCTCTGGGATTTGCTCCTATGTTTGTGTGGTTCAAATATGTTGATCATGGTTGTTGGAAGCTACTATATCCAAATTTTTGGCTATTCATTGTACAGTGTGATTTATGTTCACTAGTTGTGAACTGTGATTTTCTATGTTTTTGGTTGAGGTCCAGGAGAAATATTGTTGGTCCGGATTTCTCTTTGTTAAATTCTTATGACTTGCGATTCTAGAGTTAAGTTGTTTTGATTGTATTGAAGATAATTTTGGTATCTGGAAGATTTGTGCTTACTTGTTCTATGTTTTTCAAATTGGTTTTTTTGACCTTATGTTGAACACTACCTTCGGAGTTGATGAAGTGTGTTGGATCTATTTGGGTCCTTGTGAAGCATGTGATTGGGTCACCCTCATTCTAATTCCACCCTAGTATATTTTGGCGCCAACCTAATTTGAATTTAAATTTGGATAGCTGACTTTGGATATGTTTCAAAGTTGAAGATGGTATAAATACAGGATGAGTTAGTGGTGAAATAAAGCATAGAAAGAGGAAAGAGAGATAAGTTCAAATAAATAGAGCAAATAGATGCGAGATTGATGTGAATAAGTGAATGTGTGTGATGCGAGTGTGGCAGATCAGTGTGAAGCCTAAATACTGAGTTTTTTGATGCATTGAGTAGAAGGTGTACAAGTGGTTGAGTAAATTGTGGAGGATTTCTCTGTTGCATTGAGATTGTCTTCTCTCTGTAACATATCTCTTCTATCTTCTTTGTATCTCTGTGGTAGTGGCCCTCCGCGTTGTTAGCCTTATTGGACAATGAGTCTTGATCCAGACAGTGAGTCCTTGTTTTGGTAGTGAGCCTCTTGTAATCAGTTTTGATATTCTCTATCTAGTGTGAGTTAATCCTCACCGTGGTTTTTCCCTTATTTGGTTTTCCACGTAAATTTGGTGTTATTGTGTTTATGTGATGGTTTCCAGTTTTTGCACTAGTATTTAATATTTAATCACTTAAGCAATGTTAAGGATTAGTTCCAGTGAATGAATTAAGGTTTAAATCTGTGACAACCGATTCACCCCCCTCTTAGTTGTCTTGTTCAACACTCCATACCTATTTCCTTTTCTCTTTTCTCATTACTCACTCTTCCTTATTCAACTATATTGTTCTCTCCCCCTTTCTCAACTAACAACTAAACATTTTTCACATGATTCTCTCTCCCTTAACTGTCTTCTTTTAGACATGACTCTCTCTCCCCCTTTGACATCAATAGAAAAGGACAAAATATTTGCATCACTTATGTTTCTCCTTTGACATCAATTAACCTTCTAACAATTGCTCTGCAACTTCTATTTCTTTACTACTCAGTATACTCCCCCTTAGGAGCACACACCATACTACACCAATCAACAACCACTGCATAATGACATCATACACTCCCCATGACTACAACAACCAACAATGTTACTACCTACTACCCCTAAGAGGTAGCCACCAACATCAGTCCAAACCAAAGAATGAATCTTGAAATCCATTGGACCGATGCATCTCCTTATGCATCTAGTTCGAAGGAGGGGCAATATCCCCCAACTTCTCTTAGAGATACTCAAATGTATCCTTAGGAAGAGCCTTAGTGAATATATCAGCAACTTGATCCTTTGTAGGCACATATTCAAGCTTAACTTCATTCTCTACAACCTTCTATCTCAGAAAGTGATACCGGATTGAGATTTGTTTTATCCTTGAACGTATTACTAGATTCTTTAAAATATTGATAGCACTTGTATTATCACATAAGATGGAAATTGGTTCATCATATACCACCTTAACATCCTTCAATTTTTTCCTCATCCACAATACTTGTGTGCAACAAGATGTTGTTGCAATGTATTATGCTTTTGTAGTAGATAAAGATATTGAATCTTATTTCTTGCTTAGCCATGACACCAATCTGCATCCAAGAAAGAATGCACCACCACTTGTACTTTTAATATCATCCACACAACCAGCCCAATATGCATCGGTATAAGCACTCAGAGTGAAATCAGTATCCTTTGGATACCACAAGCCATGATCTAGAGTTCCCTTCAAGTATCTAAATATCCTCTTCACTGCTGCAACATGTGACTCTCTAGGATCTTGAAATCTAGCCACAAGACAAATAGCATGCATGATATCCGATCTAGTAGCAGTTAGATATAACAGTCCACCAATCACTAATCTATACTTGCTCTAATTAGCCTTAGGATATTTATCATTCTTGCTCAACTTGCAACCAATAACCATAGGAGAACACCAGTTGAAAATCTTTCATTCCAAACTTCTTCAACATTTCTTTGACATACTTTGATTGTGAAATGAAAATACCATTATCTAACTAATTTATTTGTAATCCAAGGAAGAAATTCATCTCCCCAAACATAGACATTTCAAATTGTTTTTGCATTTCCTCTACAAACTTCTTACACATAGCTTCATTCCCTCCAAATATTATCTCATCAACATATACAACCACAATCAAGATTTGATCTTTTTCAACTTTAGAGTAAAGATTGCAATCTGTGGTACCTTTATTGAATCCTTGTTGTATCAAATACTTATCCAACCTTGATACCAAGCTCTAGGAGCTTGCTTCAATCCATATAATTCCTTCTTTAATTTGTAGACCATATCTGCTTTGTTTGATAACTGAAATCCTTCTAGTTGTTCTATGTATACCTCTTCTTCCAATTCTCCATTCAAGAAAGCAGACTTCACATCCATTTGATAAACTTTGAAACCCTTATGTGTTGCAAAAGCTAAAAAATCCTTATAGCTTTCATTCTTTCCAACCGAGCAAATGTCTCCTTAAAATCTATTCCTTCAACTTGTGAATACCCTTTACACACAAGCCTTTCCTTGTTCCTTACCACTTCTCCATTCTCATTTAGTTTGTTTCTAAACACCCACTTAGTTCCAATTATATTTTTGTTTGCTGGTCTTGGGACAAGTTCCCAATTTTGATTCTTCTCAATCTACAATAGTTCCTCTTCCATAACCTTGATCCAATGTTCATCTTTGCATGCCTCAATCACTGTTTTAGGTTCAACTTCAGAAAGTAAACATAGATTTACCTATTCTTCAATAGCTTTCCTTCATTTCACTACACCTTTTCTCTTATCTCCAATGATTTGATCTTCAGAATGATTCTTTTGCACATACTTTGGAGTTTTAGGAGTATTTTCTGAAGCTTTTTCCTTTTCAATCTAGACTTCTCTTTCTTTTTCTCCTTCTTTGTAAGAAGACTCATCTGATTCATATCCCTCTATCATCATTAAATTCTTCTTTAAATCTTCATCAACTTTGATACTTGCACTCTCAACAATCTTTCTCAATATTTTGTTGTAGCATTAGTAAGCTTTGCTTCTAGTAGAGTATCCAAGGGACATACCTTCATCGACCTTGCATCAAACTTTCATAGGTTATCTTCATCTCTTTTGATATAACATTTGCTTCCAAATGCTTTGAAGCACTTGAGAATAGGAATTCTTCCATACCATAGTTCATAGGGAGTATTTGCACTATTTTCTCTTGCTTGAACTTTGTTAAGTATATAAATAGCAGTATGAATTACTTCTCTCCAGTAGACTTCTAGTAGATTTTCCTCTTTCATCATTGTTCTAGCAGCTTCTTGAATAGTCATATTCTTTCTTTCAACTACTCCATTTTTTTGAAGAGTCCTAGGGACAAAAATTGTCTCTTTATCCCATGATTCTCACAAAAAATGTCAAACTCATTAGAGGTGAACTCTCCATCTCTGTCAGATCTCGAACATTTTATTTTTATATCCATTTCATTCTCAACCTGGTGCAAGAGCACCTATTTGATTACATGCCTCCATGAGGCCAAAATTTAATAAGTGTTTAAGGAGTTCTAGGGGTTCATTTAATAAGGTCTTTCAAGACCATTATAATGCATTTGAGTCATTTGATAGGCATTAGGATAAGTTATGTAGTCATTTTTTGTCTAATTTACAAAAAGATGGAAAATGTGTTAAGTAAGGTCCAAAGTAGGTTTACATGTTTTTTCATTTGAATAAAGTCAAGGAGGATCCTTTTATCATATAATAAGTCAATTTATGGATCTAGAGGCATGGAGGGATTCAAAAAGTGAAAGAACAAAATCTTGTAAACCTTGTTGTTAAGGGAAAAGAGAAAAATTAAGTAAATGACAAATCAAGTGGTTAGAAGGGTAGTTAGAGTTGGTTCTAGTTGTTTGATTTGGAGTGGAAACCTTTAAAGGGATGTGTAATCTCGAGCAAAAGGTGGTGGGGAGTGTAAATAATGAAGAAATCAATAAAAAGCCCTGTTTTTATATGTATTTTATGTGTTTTCAATGGAAAATATGTGTTCTAGTCTATTGTACGGCCCGTACAATCATATAATTGAAGGGGAAGTCATTGGAAAAGATAGTATTGTGTGTCTGGATCATTTTTCACTTGGCCTAGCTTAATTTCATGGAGAAATGAGAGAGATATGGCTTGTTTTCAAAAAAATGGTTCAAACCCTTGTTAGGGTAAAGAGTGTCAAAGAAAATTGCATTACTCTTTTGTATTTGATGGAAGAAGCTAGAAACTTTTGGAAAGGCTCATCATTGTCTGCACTTTAATATTCCAAGTTTGTAGGAGGTGAAGATCAAGTTTTCTATTGATTTTATGATTCCCTATAACTTTGTTTTAAGGAAAATCTGAAGAAGAAAAAAATGACAGTAAACAATGAGTTTCTTGATGTTTTATTATTGAATTCAATGTCCATCATGATGGAAGGTGTTTTGGAATAGTATCAAGGGTGTATGAGGTCACTTTACAGTTGAGTTTAGTCAACAATAGCCAATTTTGGAGCATGTATCTTGTAAATGATTATGATTGTGTTTTTCCTGACTACTGGTAAAGGCAGATTACAACAAAGTTTTAGTGTTTTATTGTTGAAAAGGGAATTATATTTGGGATTTGTTGTTTGAAAGGGGGTTATCAAAATGTGTTGTGCTTCCTTCTCAAAACAATATTGATGAATTATAAGTTTTGAATGAGTCTTTGTATGCTGCCCTGCTACCACAAAGTTGAAACAGTTGGGTCAAGAATGGAGGTTCAAGTCAGGGGTTTGTAGAAAAAACATGAAACATGCATGGGAGAGGGTTTTTTTAGTTATTGTAGACATATTTGAACATGATAAAATCCTTGAAAAGGTAGATGAGAGGTTGGTTACTTACTTTCAATAAACCCTTGGGAAGGGTGGCTTAAATATGAGTTTTAAAATTTTGTCCCTTAAATGGATGTCGTTATTGATATAGTTTGTTGACTTGGGTCTATAGACACATTGAGTATACTTGGATAGATTTTTTTGGTCTTTTTGAAGGATATCTTGGGGATGGTAATTGGTATGGCCTTATTTGTTGTTAGGGCAATCACTGTTTCTTAGTTTTGTGATGTTTGAGGTGGTGAGTGATCAAGTTGAGTTTGGTAAGGGATGTTAATCTTGTTAGATGCCTTTGAAAGTTTATGTGAAGACCTGAAGCCCTAGATGTAGGTGAGGAGAACCTAGTTATGGGCCTGTGAGATGTAAAATAAAAGTTGCCTAGTTTGTAAGTTGATTGCCACAAAGGGAAATTTTAGTCTCATGAATTGATTTTTGTTAAGAATGAAGTGAATAGTGTTGGTTGTGATCCTAGTTTTGAATCACAACCATAACTTTGAATGCTTTAAACTTTTCTATAGCTTCTGATTTTTCTTTGAGAAAAGTAACCCATGTCATTCTAGAATAATCATCAATTAATAGCATGAAATACCTATCACCTTGAAGACCTCTTACTCTTGTAGGACCACAAAGATCTGTATGTACCAATTCCAATAGTCCAGTAGTAGATTGTTCTTTAAATTTGAAGCTTCTTCTTGCTTTCTCTCCAATTTGACATTCTTTGTAGACAACATTAATAGGCTTTACTTTGGCAGATCTCTCACAGCTTGAATTAAATCGATTCTTACTAAGTTATCAAAATTGATGTGACACATCCTCCTATGCCATAACCAGCTTTCATTAATCTTAGTCATAAATCAATGACCATTAGCACCCTTATGCTAATAAGCATTTTCATCTGTCATTTTTCTAGCAAAAACTAAGTTCTCGGTCCTTTTATGATCTCACATCCATCATATTGAAACATAAGATTATATCTTTTTCTACACATTTTTCCAAAACTCAAGATGTTATGCCTTAAACCCTTAACATACTAAACACCATCAATATTATGCTTGCCATCAAAATTGATAGAACCTTTTCCACATATCTTAGCAGATGTATGATCACCAAATCTAACACATCCTCCATCATATTTTTCAAGTTTAAAAAACTTACTCTTGTCACTGGTCATATGATTAGAGCATCCATTGTCAATGATCAAGTAGTTATTCTCCTGTCTAGCATGAAAAGAAGATACCAAAGTACCTTCAGTCTTATCCTTTGTCTCTAGAGATATTTCCTTCACATATCTCTTAGAGTTAGTAGAAACAAATTCATCTTTTAAATCCATGAACAAGAATTCATCATCTTCATCTCCATAATCAGATTCATCATCAAAAATACTTTCATCTTCTCTAACATAATAAATTTTCTTAATCATCTTACCTTTTTTCTCTTTACTTTTGTTATTCAAATACTTTTTTGGACATCTTGAAGCATGGTGACCTATCTCTCCACAACTAAAACATTTGAAAGGCAACTTACCATTATACTTACCAGTACCCTTCTTCATTCTCCTTTCAAAGTTAGCTTCTTTATCATCAAGATCTTCCTGATCAAATTCCTTGATCTCCTCTGATTTTCCAACCTTAAAAGTAGTCTCAACTTTTGTACCACTATTTGTACCAAATTATCTCATCTCAAAAGCAATTAAGGTGCCATACAACTTATCTCTAGTATATTGATGAAAAAAATTGTGAATTCCTCAATAGCAGACACTTTATGACTATAATATTTAGGAAGGGTTCTAAGAATTTTCCTTACCACTTTTGGTTCTTTACGTTCACCACTAAGACCTTTGATGGAGCTAACAACTTCATCTACCCTTTACATATATAAATTTTAGCATTTTCATCTTCAGACATCCGCAGGTTCTCAAACATGATCTTTAGATTCCGCATCTTAGCTTCTTTGACCTTATCATCTCCTTTATAAATTCTTTCTAACTTTTCCCAAAAAAAATTAGCAGTTTTTAGACTCATAACTTTCACTAGTTCAAAATTTGTAAGACTATTTAAGAGAGCATACCTTGCTTTACCATTACTTTCATAGGCTTTGATCTCATCAGCAATACTTGGACCATTTGTAGGTTTAGTGTAACTAGTCTTAATAGACTTCTAGATATCATATCCAAGATAAATCAGAAAACCTTCCATCCTTGTCTTCCAGAATGCATAATTTGTTCCATCAAATATAGGGATCTCTTTCTTGTGCACCATCCCAAATCTACCTCAAGTGGTTAAGCTTTTCTCCAAGGAACCTTGCTCCCATACCAATTATTGAATGCACAAGACAACTAAGAGGGGGTGAATTAGTTGTACCTTAAAACTTCAAAACCCTCACACACATTCAGATCCACATTTATTCAATTAACTCTTAATCTATTATAATGATTTAGCATAAAAAGTAAATAACAAAAAATTGAATCAAATCAACACCATGCACAAGATAACACCAAATTTACGTGGAAAACCCAAGATGGGAAAAACCACGGTGATGATTAGCTCACAATATAAAGTAATATCAACATCAAATACAAAGGGCTCACTTCCATAATAGAAAATAAGATAGAGAGGAATGTTACAAAGAGAAATACATCTCAATGCAACAAAGAAATTCACCACAACATCACCAACACCTTTGCAACTTAATTGAAGAATTGTAGACACCTTTTTCTCACTATTGTAGTTAGGGTAAAAATATTAGGGAAAATGCATAAACAAATTATAATGAAACCCTAACAAGCACAATAGAGCACAAACTAGCATGAAAATAAAAACAAGAAAGAAAAGCAAACCAATCTCCAAGCTATATTTGATTTATCTCCATTGCTCTTCTACACCTGCATGAGAATGCAAGATTTTGAAGGATTCAATGATTTGATATGTTGATTGCTCATTTTCGTAGCATAACGATAAAATGGAGATGATAGAGGAAAAATAGATAGATAGATGAGAAGATTGAAAGAAATTTTGGCAGAGTGAGGATGCTAGAAGAAGATTGATGAAAATGGCCTATGAAAGGCTAGATTTATAGGCAAGCGATGATATGATTCGATGGCTAAGATTAAAATTCAAATGGGTTATGTGTATGGCTAGGATTAAAAGTTGATTTTAATGCTTATGACACACATTAAGTGGGTTATGACATGAGGCTAAAATTAGGATGTGAGGGAATAAGTGGGATTCTTTTATTTATTTTGGAGGAAAAGATGCCTATGACACGCAAATAAGTGGGGCTAAAAATAGGATGTGAGTGGGAATCTCATAATTTAAATAATAAAATTATTTAAATTATTTGTGCATGTGAAGAGTTGTAGTCATGTGACACTTGTTGCGATGTGGTAATAAGTGAGGGATTAATTCAAATATTTAGTTTGAATTATTTTAAGATATGTGAAGAGGAATTAATTAAATAAATGAGATTTATTTAATTAATTGGAAAGGTGATTAAGTGGGATAAATAGGATAAGGTGGGATAATGTATTGACCTAGGGTAAAATATTACAAGATGTCTTACAAGGTCATGTATCGACTAGGTAATGTTATGTCATGGACAATTTTGGGTGTATACAACTACATCCAGCAATCTAACACATGAAAGCTTGCATTGCACTTCTCAAATTTTCACACTAACACTCTACAATTCACATCATTTGCATCATACTTCTCTATCTTTGCACCCCTCAACAACTCAACTCATATTTATATCATCTTCAACCTTGAAAATATTATCCAAGGTCGGCTATGCACCTCAACCGTGAAAATTCAAATTAGATTGGCACCAAAACACTTTTGTGGTGGATAGAAGTGAAAGCGGACCACACCACTCCTTATTTGGGACCTAAATCTATAATACCACGCTATAACACACTTCTACAAACAATAAAAATCCATCATAATTAGTGTAAACACCAAAGTCGGCCATTACACATGTAAACACCATTAAAATTTTAAGTACACGCTTCCTTTGATCTAATAACAACTCATAGACAACAACTATCACATGAACACAATCTAGAATATTCCACAAATACCCTAAAAACCAAAAAAATCCTTCATAGCATCTTTCACCTAAGAAATGTACACACCCAGTATACTCAGACAATTTTACCATACACTGCAACTTAAGAAACTAACTTCCAAAGCACGAAACCCTTGAACAACTTTGACTGAAGAAAGATACCAACACTATCAGCACGTCTTCATATCTGTAAGACCTAAAACCAAGCTGCAAAGTAATGTGGAGCAAAAATATTTCTCTCAGACACCTCTACAATACACCGTTCACGCACTAGTGAACACAACTTCTTATGTACAACAATCCAACACACCAAATTCTAAATACAACACCTCTAAACACCTCTGATCAACATATCTAAAACGCATAGGTTGATCTTCAACAGAGAAGAAATGCAAAGCAACACCAAAACACTACTCTTCAACCCAAAACACATTGCAACTCAATGTTTCCTCTTTTTATCAATTTTTCTCAAAAGCACTTGGAAACCAAGTACCAAGAACACATCCTCATCATCTCCATCATCTCCTCAACCATAGATAGAATCTTATCAAAGCAACACTAGAGGTTGACACCAGTAGCTTACTAATGACAACATAATGCAACTAATCAAATCATTATCAATGCAACAACATACACAGTACCAACAACTACACATATTCTTTCAACAATATTCTTCTCATGAAGTTGACACCAATGACAACACAGGCTTGTTGAGATCAATGACAACACCAACTTCTCATACTTGCAACAAACCCTGGTATTGTTGGCGTAATTATGTTCTAAGAAGTGGAGTTGTGGTTTTGGGACCCAATAAGAAGAAGTTGTAAATGAGGGGAGTTCTATCATTAGGTGAAGAATCTTAGGAAAGAGGATGGAGTGATAGATTATTTTAGGGTGATGAAATTGGATTGTGAAGAGGAGCTAGAGGGGGATAGAGCATGAAAGAGGGATAATGATAAACAGTGGATGGGGAGCTTGAGTAAACAACTTGAGGATAAAGGGGGAGGGAGTGGAGGTTTTCTTATGATGGAGGGGATGAGATGGATAAAAGGAGTAGTGAACGAGATGATATAGATGAATGGAGTAATGCATGCTTATAGAAAAGAGTGATTGTCTACTACACATGATGCCTATTTTCTAGGTTTTTGTTGTGGTAATTTACCAAGGCATCACAAAGAGTGGTTTCACCATTGGAAAAAAATCTCCTTACTATTTAAAAAATGTTTTTTTGGGGATTTTTTTCAATTTTCTAATCTTTTGGGGGTTTTTTCTTTGGGAGATTGTTGTTGAGGGCTTAGTATATAAGCATTTGAGATTTATGATTTGAATGGGCACATCTAGTTCATGACTTTTAGGAATTTCCAATTCACATGCCCTTGATCCAAACTTGGAGATGATAACATAGGGACCTAACCAATTTGACTCAAACCCTTTCTTCTCTCTATCCTAATTGGTGTTCTTTTGGTTCTCCTTAAGAACAAGGTCTCCAATCTAAAATTATCTTATGCAAATGTATTTCTTATAGAAACAACACAACAAATTTTGGTGCACTTTTGATGTGATTAAGGGAATTGAAATAATGCTTATCAAGGATTTTAAGCTTATTGATTCATGCCACTTAGTAATCCTCGTCTAAAATGAGGTTGTGCACAGAGGGTAGTTTAACCTCAATTGGAAAGATTGATTTGGCACCAAAAACAAGGGAGTACAATGTGGCACTAATGGGAGTGAAAATTTTGGTACAATAAGCCTAGAGGGTGGGATTAAGCTGGAGATACCAATCATAATGAATATAATTGATGATTTTTATGTTAGTTTTTTTGGATGAGGTCCATTTCCTTAAGGATAGTATGGGGTAGACTACTTGTTCTTGATGTGAAATTTCTCACAAAGTGATCACACTTCATATTTTTAAAGGTTTTACCATTATTGGTGATGATGGTGGAGGGGATGCCAAGATGACAAATGAGGTGGTTAAGGATGAAGTTGGATATTTTGGTGACAATAATGGAAGTGAGAGGAATGAATTCGACCCTCTTAGTGAAATACTTAATAGCAATGATGATAAGTTTGTGGCCATTGGAGCATGTGGGATTAATCTTGCCAATAATATTAATACCCCACATAGAAAAGGGACATAGAGTGGTAATAGGCTTGAGAGCTTGTGATTGAGCATGAATTAGGTCCCCATGTTTTTTACAAGCTAAGAATTTCCTCACCTATTGATAGGAATTTGATTCCATGGTAGGCCAATAATATCATATTTAAAGGAGCTTTTTGACTTGAATCATGTTCTTCATGTGAGCATCACAAATGCCACTATGGACTTCCTAAAGTGTTGTGTTAGCCTTATTCAAGTTGATAAATCTAAGAAATGTGCCATCATAGCCCCTATAATATAGAATTTTCCCAAGGAGTGTGTAATGAGAGGAAAATTGAATAAGGGATTTGTATTTGGGGGTGATAGGTTAGGAGGATGGTTTGGATTTATAGGTAATCATAAATGACACTACACCAAGGAGTGTTGAGATTATTAATAAATGGTAAATTAATATTGATGTGATAAATAGATTAAATGGATATTATTAATTAATAAATTATATTTGATGTGATAAATGGTAATAAATAAATAAATAAATAATATATGATGATTAAATGATAAATGATATTTGATTATGAATGTTTGTTAATTAATTAGGTGATAAATGATAAATGGATGAAATTAATAATGACATGATGATGATTCTGAGTTAGGTGGAATAATTTAGGTGTCTACACCAACAATGTCACATATCATGTCTAAGTCAAGCATATCATAGGTTAGGATGAAAATTTATTTGACAAGGACATTATACTCATGAGCATTATTGATTATATATAGAAGAGATCTTATGGTGGTCATTGTATCAAAAAAATTGTTACCAATGTGGGGGACTTGATCAAAATATATCTAGGAATTACTACTTAAAACTATCCACCATGTTCTTATACAACACAATCTTATTATCCTTTTATGGGGATCTCATCATTGACACATTTGATGACTAGTTGTGAATCACCAAAGCCCTATGAATGCTAAATATTCCACTCCAATACCAAGTTTAGACTAGATACTAGTGCTTCATACTCTTCTATGTTGTTCAAGGGAAGCTAATGAAAAATACTTTGTAGATGAGATCACCTTGGGGTGTGATAAAGAGGATGATTGCATTGAAGCCATGTGAGGTAAAGGATCCATTAAAAAATAATACCCATGGTTTGGATTATTTAGTGTAAAGGATGGATTCATTTGGAAACTCTACAATAAAAGGGTGATAATATGAAATTAGAGCCTCTACTAATTGATTTGCAATGACTTACCATTTGATTTCCTTTTGATCAACATGCTCAATATTGAATTCACTAAGGATAATGACCCACTTTGTCATTATACTAGTAAGGGTGACTCTAAACATTGGAAATTTTAAAGGGTTGACTTTGGTGAGGAGATGGGTAGTAGCATTGAGCATATAATGTTGAAGTTTTTGGGAGTTAAAGACTACTAAAAGGAAATATTTTTCCATGGGGAAGTAATTTATTTCACATCCCACTAATGTCTTGATGAGGTAATAAATGGAATTCTCTTGTCCCTGATCATTGTGTTATACTAGGAGAGCACCCAATGTGTGTTGTATAAATGAAATATAAAGCAATACAGGCCTATTGGGAGTAGGTGGCACTAAAACTAGTGAATTAGAGATGTATTCTTGAATGTGATCAAAAAATATTTGGTATTTCTTGTCACATTCAAAGCTAACATTATTCTTGAGAAAATGTGTGAAGGTACATTACTTATCAACTAATTAGGCAATAAAGTGATATATGGCCTTTAGGTTACCCTATAAATTATATAACTATGTGATATTCCTAGGTGGTGGCATTTGTGTTATAGATTTTACTATTTTAAGATCTACTTTAATGCCACATTTGAAAATGATGAACCATAAGATTTTTCCTGATGTGACTTTGAAGACACATTTCTTGCCTGATTTGTTCTAACTTTATATTCTCAAAGTCTTTGGAAGAAATGACAAAATATGGCTAGATGATCTACTTATGTTTTGATTTTCCTAAGATGTTGTCTATAATATTTGGCAATATCATGTAGCATATAATTGAATATGGCTATCATGGCCTATTGGTATAGGCACCTATATTTTTTAGGCCAAATGATATGAAGTTATAATAAAAGGTTCCACAAGGGTGATGAAGGAAATTTTATCTTTTCCACAAATACAATATGTATTTGGTTGTACCCAAAAAAATTGTCCATAAGAGACAACATCTCATTACCAACTATAAATCTATTGTCTCATTGATATCTGGAAGAGGAAAGTCATTCTTAGGGAAAGATTTATTGTTGTACTTGAATTCAATGAAGACCTTTATTCCTTTAGTCTTTTTACTTACTCAAACTATATTGGATACCCATTTAGGATAGTTCATGGGTTAGATGAGTTTGACGTCTAATAATTTTTTAAGTTCCTCTTTCACTAGGAGGCCACCTTAGGTGCATTTTTCTTATCTTTTGGTGAATCAGTTTAGCATTGGATCATAATACAAGGTGGTGGACAACTAAGGATGGGTCTAGGACAAGTATTTTAGCATAGGACCACACAAATATATCAGGATAAACTATAAGTACTATGAAGATATCTTCTTTCAAATTAGGATCTAAATTGGTTCCTATTTGTGTGCACTTAGGTTTTTCCTATGTACCCAAATTAATGTCCATGACTTCCTCAACAAGGAAGGGTGATCCATATTGAAATGGCATAGGATCCAATATAATATGGAGCTCACTATCAATTGGGTGTTTTTGCATTAGTTTTTGATTCATATGGTTCTTGAGAATTCTCTTCTTGTTCTCCAAACTATATGTATGAGCTTAGTAGGATCTCAAAACTCTTTTTATGATCTCTTGGAGGGATGGGATCATAATATTTCATGAGTTCTAGGATGGCTTCATCATTTTGGAATGTATCCAATGTGGGAGGTTGTATACGTCTCATTCAATGAGTTTAGGATATTATAGATCAAGATAGATGGTAAGGATGACATGTTCATAAAATAGGCTTGTGGAAAAAATCCCTTTGAGAGGATTAGGGATGACATCTACTTCACTATCATTAAGGTTAGAAGAGGTGTTCCCAGTAGTATTAGTAAATTCTACAAGGGCATCATAATTCTCATTGTAGGTACCATATCTTAGGCTAAAAGTGTTAACGTATGTTTTCATTGATGTCAAAGGATCATAGTCATTCATGTAAAAGTGCTCACTGATGTCAAAGGAGTAATGTCAACAAAGTAGTGAGAATTAAATTTAATTATACTGTTGAATTCAAGGTATATTTTTATCATGTCATGTCAGAGTATTTAAGAACAATGAAGAATACTGCTTGTAGTATGCTTGTAGTATCCTACTACACTTATTCATGTTGATATAAGTAATCTAAAAGTTTGATCCATAATGTTTGAAGTAAGTTATCCAGACAGTGAGAATTTTTTGGTAACATGTTTCAATATGCATTTCTTCTTGGATGTGAGTTATGTCTTGCGGTTTGAAAGGAGAGTATGTATACACATGTTTTATCTTATTCCATAGTTTTGAGAATTTATGTTCATCAGGAAGAAAGTTTGAAGTGACAAAAGAGTCGCTATGCTGGTTAATCAACCAAGTTGATGTTTTGGATCTTTTTGGTAGCAAATTGTTGTGTGTTATCTTCAGAGATAGTGCAAGAAGTTGAAATAGGTCCAAGTTAAGATCCCTATGGGAAACACACAACATCATGTTCTATTAGCAGCAACAAATTTGAATTTAGGTCCACCTTAGCCAACTTGGCTAATTGCGAATGGTGTTAAGGGATTCCTAGTTGACATGTAATGATATTAATGTAAGGGGATGTATATAATGACTAATCATAATATTTTAGAAGTGGGATATTGTGGAAATAGTAGTAGAATCTTTCGAAGCTTCAAGAATAATGGGCCATGGTGCTAAGCTACAAGAGTGTTTGATGCTTCTATGAAATGGAAATCAGCTTTGATGCTTAGGAATTGAGTCCTAATCCTACTCAAGAAATTATCAGTAGAGGGACAAAAAATAGAATTCATAGAGAAGGTGAGAATCCAAAGGAAAAGATCCTTTGGGAGGATTATTGAAACTGCTTAAATAGATTGATAAATCCCAATTATAGTCATAAATAGGGGGAGATAATTGATCATTAGAATTAAGATTGGTGTGGGAAACTTAAGAGAAACAATTGGTAGATACAATTAGGACACAATTGGACTCTCAATCAAGAGCAAATTGGGAGGAGAAATGACTAAAACTAAAGGTTTCATGTCCCAACCAAAAATGATAGGGTTGCCCCTTTTTCCAAGGTGGGTCACCCATTTTACTAGTGTAAATTTCCCAAACAACCCTACAACTTACTCTAAGTCACTTGAATGACCTTGGGATCTATTGAGAAGACCCTGGGATCTCTTCAGAACTATGGGGCATGCAAGCAATATGGTGAATACACTAGGGAGGTTCCTAGAGATGCAAGGGGACTTCCGTCAAGGGAAAAAAGGCAAATAAATAGTTATTCACACCACATGGGTTATTAGGTGAATTTTCAGATCATCATTGAACTCCCATGTCTCCTTGTATAATTTTAGGTATTTAGATATTTTCCCCTTAAAGTACGACCATCTACCTGAAGGTAGGTGTTGTTTCCCAAAATAAATGTGTGGGACTTGTACTTATTTGTGTTGTTGTCCTACATTAGACCTACAAAACAAAAGATGAAGTTCATGCATAGTATATGGATATCTTGAAAACACAACTAGTGCTATGATCAACAAGAGTTCTCATTGTTGATGTAGGATTAAAAAGGTACTACCTTCGTTGTGTGCTCCTATCACCTATTTGAAACTTGCAAGGTGGAAAACCAAAATCAACTCAAATGCATGCAATCAAAGTGTTATCTCAAATTATGTAAACATCAAAGTCGAGAGGATGTACCATGATGATGGAGTGTGAAATATACTTGTACCACCTTAATGTGCATGAATGACTTGTCAAAAAGATGACAAAAAATTCCATGTATGGAAAATTGGTTCATTCTAAATTTCATTTATGCTTGTGATGAGGAAGAAAATTGAGTTGTGGGTTGACAACAATAGATTTGGAAAAATGTGTAGTCATCAAAAAACTTGTGATAAGAGGATTGCAACTATGGTGGTGGCTCATCCTTAGATAGAGGAGTGGGGAACCCTAGAGAATTAGGAGCTTAGAGCTGATTTAGAGGCCTTATTGGGGCAGCGACATGTTTGTCACTTGTAGATATATTTGGCTTGCTCCTTTGTATGGGGATATTTGTACAAGTGTACTTATCATGTTCCTCCTTTTGTGGAACCTTTGTACTTATTAATTGATACATTTATTGCTTATCGATCTATATTTTATGTCATTATGTTGATTTCCCATTGTGCACATGGTTAGTTTAGAGTTGGATTTCTATTTATTGATGGATGCTTATATATGTACATGTATTGTGTCATGGTTTTATATTTATATGATGTAGTGTATATATGGATATTATATATGCAAATGGATTCACATGATAGCGCATATGTTTTTTTTTTTTTAACAAGTATGATTGAGATGATTGAATTTTTTGTGTATTATGTGGATTTTTAACTTAAGGGATTGTAGGTTTACTAGTATAGGGCAGTTGTCTAAGTTTGTGAGATGTGGCAATTAGGGGATTGAGTTGGAATGAGAAAGATAATGGAAACAATTTTTTCATGAACTTTACAAAAGGCGAAAGATTGATATTGATCTAGACTTACCATTTAGAATAGTACTAGACAATGGCAAGCAATAAGTTTTATAAGAAGTACCCTTTAGATTTAGATTAAAATATGACCAATAGGTCAAGCTTAGGGTAAAGGAAAATGTTCTCAGCAAGCATGGCCTTTTGGAGATAGACTACATTTTCATTTCATCTAGTTTGTGCATGCATGTTCTTTGCTTAGTGCCTCATTTTTCTTAAGTATGTCACCCTTGTAGGTTTGATTAGGGTCTCCACCCAATAGTATGGACATTGTGCAAATGTTTTCTCTTTTTTTCGACTTCTTTTTTGTTCTCTCATTTATTTTCTTTTTCCTTTATATAATTGGATTTTTGAACCTATTTGACCTAACCCCACAAGTAAGAAGTGAGGGCTCATGATTGAAGGTTAGGTAAGGTAAGGGACTAGATGCACTAAATGGGTACTAGTCGCTTCTAGTACTTCCAACTTGCTGAGAAGAATTAGTGAGACTTGCATGTTAGCTTCTATTAGGCATTGTGGAATTCAAAGACTTGAATTTTTTTTAGCTAAACTTGATGGCAGTTAAGATTGGGATAAGTTTAAAGCTGAGTACACTCAATTTTAATTGTTTGAAACATAATGAGTAAATGGTATATATGGTTTTTTGGAATTAGTGACTTAGTAAAGGTGGCCTATAATAGCAACTTGAAACTCCTACTAAGATGAAAATTAGAAAAGGACATACCACTGATAAGTGATAAGATGGGGAGAACATAATGAACTGCGTGTTTTTCTTCTTTTGAATGTATATATGCATATGCATATGCATATGCATATGTACATTTTTTTAGTTTTTATATTTATTATTTCCTTTCACCAAACTCATCACCTTCCATAGTATCTCCTCCCACATGTCCTTGATGAGGGTATGCAAGAAGAGATCACATAGTTCCTTCTAATCCATATTTGATACACTTGTGGACGAATAAAGGAACCACCTTCATTGAATTATAAAGTATGTAGCCCATGTGTTGGGTTCTTGTTTAATCATTAGGAATTCTTGGATTCTTGTTTTCACCAATTTTTTCATGTTAAATGCAGCAACAAACTCATCAATGAGGTGTTGGAAGTAATGGATGGATGCCTTTGAAATTTTGTAGTACCAATCAAGGGTTATGCCTTTCAAGGTTTTAGGAAAATTTCTTGTGACAACTCCATCTTAAGAAAGGATTTCCCAAACAACTATAGTGTATGCTTTAATGTGGGAGTTGGGATTTCCCACCCCTTTAAACTTGAGTAGTTTGGGGAATGGTCATGACAACATTACTTTGTGAATTATGTGGTCCAAAGGCTACTTTAGGTATTCAAGATATCTCCCAAAAAATGGGTTATATGTGGAAGGAGTGGCCCCTCCAAATATGACTCCTATAGATGGAGCTTGCTACATGGGTTGCATTTTGAAAGGCACATTGGGTTGTTGATATTTAAAGAATATCAGATAGTTTTATGAGGTGTACTAAGAGGTTGAAAACTAGGTAGGATCACTTGATTCATATTTTGCATTGTAAGCATCCCACTTGATTGGGTTAGGCTCAACATGTTGAATGATGAGGGTAGAGGAGGCATAAAAGTCTCATTGCTTGCATTGCATGAGTAAAAGTTAACATAAGGGGGTAGTTGGAGTACCCATTGGCTCGTTTCGTTTGTGCCAAAAATGAAGAGATTATTGTGAGGCTAATGCCTTGGGGACCACTTTTGGTCACTCATTTGGGCCAAATTTTGCATTGATCACTTAACACTTGTAATATCCTCTTTTTTAGGGTTTCCACATTTGGCATTCAATGTTATCTTTTGGGATCTATGTCTACATATTTAGAGTAGCATATTAATGTCTCTAGAGAGATTCTTGGGTATTTTTCTAGGTTTTCTCTGATCATTAGTAGGAAGTATTACTATTATTAGCAATGACTATTTTAGCACTTACTATTTTTAGTAAGTTTCAAGGTATATCAATTTGGGCTAGTTTGGTGTTTGGAAACACTTACTACTTTTAGTAGTATGCTATTTTTAGTAAGTGTTATTTTGGGAAACTAGTCTTGGCAGCAGTGTAGTGTAGGGTTTCTAGTTTGGGCAGTGCTTGGTAGTTGCAGTTGGGTGAATTTTAATGTTTTAGTATATTATTCTTTTAAGTCTTCAAAAGGTGATTTCATGACTTATGTTATTAAGTTATAAAAGACCCCTTTGGCCTAGTTGAGCAAGTATTTTTATAAGGGGGACAATATATCTCATAATAGATTCCTATTTTATTTATCATTTTTTAAGGCTAAAGTTATGCCTCATAAGGTGGGACACTTAGTTTGGGCTTAATGTCAATTTTAAATAAAAAATAAAAAGTGAAATTTTGGAGGCAAAAAGTTGGACACCCCTCTTGGGGTAATTTCATGCCATTTCATAAAGTGAAATGAGAGGGGAAAACATTCAAATTCAAATGCAAGTTGCCCTAAATTTTCCCTCACTTTATAAATATTGATGGTTTGTAGATTCAAAGGGAATTACGGATGCCCGAAAAGAGGAAATATCCTTTGCAGATGACATAAGGGTAGTCCATATTCCCCTAGGGAAAAACCTGGAGGACCATACATAGAAGAAGTAAATGTTGAAGAAGATGAAGCTAATGACCAAACCATAAACACTATAACTATTCCAACCAATGAAACTCCAGAAGAACCAAATTCAAAAAGAACTAGGAATAGAAGATACTGAAGGTAGCATGTATAGTGAAGCAATATTAGAAGCATGGTTACAAGACAATCAAGAAGTATATTCTCGAAAGATCTTTGGATCTTGAATAATATTCATGATAAAGAGAATGCCACCAGAACAAGGCAGTGTAGTGCAAGACATGTGTAGGTTCACTAGGGAGGAAGAAGAAAATTGTGAAGAGAACTTCCATAAGATTTTTCATATTTCCCAAAGAAACTGTTAGGAGAAACTTCCTAAATACTCTAGAGTAGGTGAACTATAACCCTATATAACCCAAATCGAGGAACTCTTCCCGGAGGAAGTAGATAGGCTAGCTAGATTACCACATACTCTTACCTGCACTATCGCATGATGATATAATACCCATAAGCAAAATATAAATAAGTGGGATACATTTAAAACCCTAATAAAAGAAAGATTTCTACCGAAAGTAGGGGACTATGAGGACATACCGCCATATGAAAGTGACATCACACTGGAGAAGCATCTAGAGATATGTAGGTATTATTGGGAAAGTAACTATGAATACGATGATTGGCTATACATTTAAATGTTATACTGGACGTTATGCCTAGTAGCAAGAACATGGTATGTTTACTAGGAAAGAAGGGAAGAAACCAAAACATATAGAACTAACCTAGGATTTTGTACAAACCTTTTCATTCTTGATTAAAAACCCACATATACAAACCATACTCAGAAGAATAAAAGGGATTATCTATAGCCCACTCAAAGATGACATAAAAACACTAGAATCTCAAGGATCAAGATCCCATTCCACACCATCAGAACAGATATGTAAACACATGGATTGGACAAAATGGGAGATGTTAGTATTAGAAAAACACAATTGGGAAATATAGGGCAATAAAGAAGAACAATTATCAGATATAGAAATCAATCAAGGCCAGAGAGGGGGATAGAGTAAACTACAAGTCCAAAATAGAAATAATACAATGAACCAATTAAAATAAAATAGACAAACATCATGATAGAAGGAAACCTAAAATTGGCATGCATAGGAGACTATTGGGACGAACAGGGAGTTGTACAAACCATTGAAACACTAACTAAATTCCAAGACTTATTTCCCTATAACTTTACAAAAATGAAATGGATTAAAGGAGAATTATGTGTTATGAAAATTTAACTTAAATATGGGGCCAAATTGATCCAAAAGAGACCATATCGATTGAATCCCAATATGAAAAAGAAAGTGAAAATTGAAATTGACAAGATGTTATCAACCAGAATAATTAAGTTGGTTGAAGATGTAGAATGGATAATCTCGATAGTGGTTCAAAATAAGAAGATTGGAGAGATGAGGGCATGTGTCAACTTTTGAGAGTTAAACAAAGTATGCATACATGATCAATTCCCCACACCATTCACAAAATAAGTATTAGAAACATTTTTCGGGAGGTAGATCTACTCCTTTATGGATGGATTATCTGGATATCATCAGGTGAGAATCAAGGAAGAAAATCAACCCAAAAATATGTTTATTATTGAATGGGGATCGTATATGTACACAGTCATGCCATTCGGACTAAAAAATCGTTCGATCGTATTCAGTCAAATAATGATCAACACCTTCAAATATTTCATTCATGATTTATTGGAAGTCTATTTAGATGATTGGACAGTCTATGGGCTAGTGACAGCCCATGTACAGGTCTGATGGATGATGCTCAACTGTGTAGAAGCATGCAAATCTCATTAAACCTAAATAAGTGCACTTTTGTGGTGCCCTATGGGACACTTCTCGACCATATCATATGAAAAGAGGGACTTATGATAGATCCAATGAAGGTGGCTTTGATCTTGAATCTACCACCACCAAGAAATGTTAAATGCACAAGACAACTAAGAGGGGGGGTGAATTAGTTGTTCATTAAAATATTAAACCCTCATTAACATTCAAATCTAGAACAACCTTTAAACCCTTATCATGCATTAGAAGAATGTAAACATGAGAAACAATAATGTAAAGAAATCCAAACACATGAGAACACCAGATTTACGTGGAAACCCCAAGAAGGAAAAAACCATGGTGAAGATTAGCTCATAATATAAAATAATTGTAACACTGAATATAAAAGGCTCACTGTCGAAGGGCTCACTACCCAAAAGAAAGAAGGGCTCATTGATAATGGCTCACCACTAGATTAGAAAGAAGAAGATAGAATATCGTTACAATGAGAAGTTCTACCACTACTTCACCAAAAACATTGCACTCTTTTGAAGAATGTAGACACCTTCTTCTCACTGCTTCTAGTAGTCTAAAACATTAAAGCTCACACTGCATTTCACACTTTTTCACTTCACATCTCGACACTTCACATCACTCACTTACTCACTTACATCCTCCATCAATTCATCGCCTATATATACCATCTTCAACCTTGAAAACAATCACTATGCACCTCAACCATGCAAATACAAATTAGGTCGACACCAAAACATTCCCATGGTAGAGAGGAATGAAGTGGACCACATCACACCTTAACATGGACCTAAATCCACATAAACACGCCATGCCATGCTTCCATAAACCCCAAAGCATATCCGCAATTAGTGTAAACACCCAAGGTAATTTGAACTTGTATTAACACCATTAAACAATTAAGTACACACTTCCTTTGATCTAAAGATGACTTGCAGACCACACACATCACTTTAACACAATTTGGAATATTCAATCAACACCCTAAAATCTAACAAATCATTCACAACAACTTTCACTTGAATATCATACTCATTCTATACACCCAATCAACCTTCCACACACTGCAACACCTAAATCCAACCTTGCAGAGCACAAAAACACAAATAACTCAAACTAAACATGGATATGAGAAATATAAGCACACTCTCATCTGCAATACCAGAAACCAAACTATGCAGAAATGCGGAGAAAACTATTTCTCCCAGATAACAATGCTTTCACAGTTCACACACTGGTGAACACAACTTTCTTTGCAAAATGATATAGCACAAGAAACTCTAGATATAACACCTTTGAACACCTCTAATAAACATATCCAAACTGCACAGGATATCTTTAGTCATGAAGAAATGCAAATAAAAACACTGAACACCACTTTGCCACACAATTTCCTCATTCAAATTTTCTCAAAAGCACTTGGAAACCAAGCACCAAAAGCACAAACTCAACATCTAGAACACCTTCTCAACATCTCAACCACACAAGAGGTTGAACATCACCAACACATTCTCATCAAAGCAACACTAGAGGTTGACATCAATGATACTACTAATGACAACATAATGCAACCAATCAAAGCATCTCCATAGGTTGACATCAATGACAACACAAACTTCTAATAATCTACCCCTTTGTTATTTATGGAAACACATGGAAAACCATCATCAACAACAACAACTCTGATCACCAAGTCATATACTGCACCATAGTGCACACTACTCCCCCTTACACAAGCATATACTTTTCAACATTTTATTTTTCACATGACTTCTCTCCCTTACTTCATATGGTTTTTTAGTTAACTCTCTCCCCATTTAGCATCAGGTGACACATATATTATGTTCTTTGCATCCATTTTGTTGTAAATATGATTGTTGTTCCACCAAAAGATCACCTTGTTAATGCCTGATACAACTGTCGACAAAGTTAATGAATCCACGGGAGGCAATTAAGCCATGTCACGAACCCGAGCATTGTGCTTCACAGCATAAGGATACCACGGGAACACACCTTGCAATAATCCCCATAGTGCAAGAGAGGGGTTTGAACTTGTGACGCGAGACCTGATACCAATTGTTGCAAAAAAGGTTGTTGTTGCACCAAAAGATCGACCTATTAATTCTTGATACTACTGCCAAAGTTAATGAATCCATGGGAGGAAATTGACCAATGTCACAAACCCAAGAACTATGCTACAAAGCACGAGGATACCAAGGGTGCACACCTTGCAAAACCTTTGACATCAATCACATATACTTTCTCTCCCTTAAAGGTAACACTTATAAGGAAAAACTACTCTGCAACCTCTGCATTCACTTCCTATGACAAGAATTCAAATGACAACACCAATACACAACACAATGACAACTCTTATTCCCCCTAACTGCAACAACCACCAATGAAAGTACCTACTCCCCCTAAGAGGTAGCCACTAACATTAGTCCAAAACAAGGAATGAATCTTGAGATTCACTAGACTGATGCATGTCCTTATGCATCTAGTTGAAAGGAGGGGAAATAAACCCTAACTTCTCCCAGAGATACTCAAAAGTATCCTTAGGAAGATCCTTTGTGAAGATATCTGCAACTTGAACCTTTGTAGGCACATACTCTAGCTTCACCTCATTCTCTACAACCTTCTCTCTCAAAAAGTGGTACCGGATTGAAATATGATTTTTTCCTTGAATGCATTGTCGGATTCTTTGAAATATTGATGGAACTTTTATTATCGCAAAATATAGAAATCGTTTCTTTGAAATATGCATTATCGGATTCTTTGAAATATACCACTTTGATATCCTTCAAAGTTCATTTCATCCACAACACCTATGTGCAGCATGATGCTGCAACAATGTATTATGCCTCTGTAGTAGATAATAACATTGAATCATGCTTCTTGCTTAACCAAGACACCAACCTGCTTCCAAGAAAGAATACACCACCACTTGTACTTTTTTTCATCCACACAACCAGCCCAATCTACATCTATATAGGCACTTTACAGAGAAATCGGTATCCTTTGGATACCACAAACTATGTTCCAAAGTGCCCTTCAAGTATCTGAATATCCTCTTTACTATTGCCATATGTGACTCTTTGGGATCTTGAAATCTAGCCACAAGACAAACTGCATTCATGATATCCAATCTAGTAATAGTTAGATATAACAGTCCTCCAATAATTGATCTATACTTGCTCTAATCAGCCTTAGGAGATTCTTCATTCTTACTCAGTTTGCAACTAGTAACCATGGGAGTACATACCGATTTAGAGTCTTCCATTCCAAAATTCTTCAAAATTTCCTTGAAATACTTTGACTATGATATGAATTTTCCTTTATTTGTCTAATTGATTTGTAGCCCAAGGAAGAAATTCATCTTCCCAAACATAGACATCTCAAACTCTTTCTACATCCCTTTTGTAAATCTCTTGCACGTGCTTTCATTTCCTCCAAAAATTATGTCATCAACATACACAACCACAATCAAGATTTGATCATTTTCAACTTTGAAATACAAAATAATATTTATGGTACCTTTATTGAATCCTTTCTACAACAAATACCTATTCAATTTTGAATACCAATCTCTAGGAGCTTGCTTGAGTCCATATAATGTCTTCTTCAATTTGCAGACCATATTAGGATTGTCTAATAATTGAAAGCCTTTTGGTTGTTCAATATATACCTCTTCTTCCAACTCACCATTCAATAATGCAGACTTCACATCCATCTAATAAAATTTGAAATCCTTATGTGTTGTAAAATCCAAAAACATCCTAATAGCTTTTATTCTTTCCACCAAAGAAAATGTCTCTTCAAAGTATATTCCTTCTACTTGTGAGCAGCCTTTACACACAAGTCTTACCTTATTCCTAACCACTTCTCCACTCTCATTTAGTTTATTCCAAAATACCCACTTAGTTCCAATCACATTCTTTTTTTTTAGTCTTGGGACAAATTCCCAAGTCTGATTATTCTCAATCTGCATTAATTCTTCTTCCATATGTTGGGAAAATGTGTCGTAACCTTGCAATTACATAGGTTATTATTGATACATAAGGTATTGTTTATCTGACGACAGGGGATGTGGGGGGGTCTCCCCTCGTGAGGCACCCAAGGGGGTCATCCCCTCGACTGAGGTCCAGGGGCAGCATGCCCTAGCGGGGGCTTGGGGGCAGCGCCCTCGAAAGGAAAATTTTATTTATATTTTATTATTGTAAAATATGGACCATTCATCATTATATCTCATATCTAACAATTGATATTTTATTAGCTTGACTTTCCCTAGAAGGAAACCCTTTTTATAAGGGTATTGTATTACGATTATGTATTGTGATGTACTCTAAGAGTCTGATAGTGGTCGTGTTGCCTCTGGATCTCTAGTTGGTGATACTCCTATGAGAAGATTGCTCTGCAATTATATTGTAACCTTTGTGATTTTTGAATAATATATTGGGTAGCTTTTGGAGTGTGGGGTTTTTCTCCCAAAATGGATTTCCCCATGTAAATCATTGTGTTGTGGTATGCATGATATTTGTGTTTATTTTTGTTTAAATTTTTGTAACTGTTAAAGATCTGTAAAAGATTTGCATTATTCTCCTCTCAAGATTAGTGTAGGAAGTTGTTCCAATACCTTAGCTTCCTTAAACCATAGACTTGATCCAAAACTCATCTTTACATGCCTCAATCATTATTTTAGGTTCAACTTTGGAAAGTAAACATAGGTTTACTTTTTCTTCTGTCATAGCAACCTTTCTTCTTGTCAACACACCTCTACTCTTATCATTGATGATCTAATCTTCTAAATGATTATTCTACACATACTTAGGGGTATTTTGGATCTTTTCCAGAGCTTCTTCCTCTTCAACCTACACTTATTTTTCCTTACCATCATCTTTCTCTTCTTCTCTGTAAGAGGAATCATTTGATTCATATCCATCTATCATCACAAAAAAATTATGTAAGTCTTCATCCACTTTGACACTTGCATTTTCAACAATATTTTTTAGCCTCTTGTTGTAGCACCACTAAGCCTTGCTTCATTTAGAATATCAAGGAATATTCCTTCATTGGATCTTACATCAAACTTTCCTAATTTTTCTTCATCCCTTCTGATATAGCATTTTCTTCCAAATGCTCTAAAATATTTCACAGTAGGGGTTCTTCCATACCGCAACTCATAACGAGTCTTTGAACTATTTGTCCTTGCTTACACTTTGTTAAGTATATATACAACAGTATGAATTGCTTCTTTCTAGTAGAAATTATGTAGATTTCCTTCCTTCATCATTGTCCTTGTTGCTTCCTTTCCACAAATTCATCCTATTGAGGAGTCCTAGGAGCTAACAAATGCCTCTTTATTTAACAATCTTTACAGAAATTATTAAACTCATTGGAGGTGACTCTCCACCTCTATAAAATATTAAACATTTAATTTTCATACTCATTTCATTCTCTACTATAGCTTTGAATTTCTTAAAATTATCTAAAGCTTCTGATTTTTCTTTGAGAAAAGTAACCTATCATTCTAGAGTAATCATCAATTAATAGCATGAAATACATGTCACCTTGAAAACTTCTAATTCTGGTAAGTCCACAAAGATCTGTATGCACCAACTCCAAAGGACCGGTAGTAGATTGTTCTTTTACTTTGAAACTCTTTCTAGCTTGCTTCCCAATCTGACACTCCTTGCAGACATCATTGATAGTCTTTGTAATCTTTGGTAGATCTCTCACAACTTGATTCGAACTGATCCTCACTAGGCTATCAAAATTGATGTGACACATTCTCCTATGCCATAGCCAACTTTCATTAATTTGAGTCGTAAATCACTGACCATTTGTGCCTTTAAGTTGATAAAAATTTCCATCTATCCTTCTTCCTATTGTAACCATAGTCCCAGATCCTTTTCTGATCTCACAACCATCATCCTAAAACACAAGATTATATCCTTTGCTACACATTTTTCCTACACTCAAAAGGTTATGCTATAGACCCTTAACATAAATAAAATCATCTATATTATGCTTTCCATCACCAAACTTAACTAAACCACCTTCAAACTTCTCATGTGATTTGAGCATCCACTATCAATGATCCAATTGTTCTTCTCCTCTCCAGCATGAAAAGCAGTCACCATTTATCCTTCAATGTTATGACCTTCTTCTATAGCACTTTCCTTCATACATCTCTCAGAGTTAGCAGAATTAGTTCCAATATTTAGATCCATGAACAAGCATTCATCATCTTCATCATCTGGATAATCAGATTCATCATCAGATATACTAGAATCTTCTTTAACATGATAACTTATCCTAATTGATTTACCTTTATTCTCCTTAGGTCTATCATTTGAAGCTTTTACATGACATCTTGAAGCATAATGACCAATTTTTCCATAGTTAAAACATTTTAAAAGTAACTTACCTCTGTATTTTCTAGTGCCCTTTTTCAATTTCCTCACAAAGTTTGCTTCTAACTCATCAAATTCATCCAAGGTCTTATTCCTCATTCTTCTCTACTTTTCCAACATTAAAAACAATCTCCCTTTTTGAATCACTTAGACCAAACTCTCTTCATTCAAAAGTAGTTAAAGCACCAAACAACTAATATCTAGAATAATTATTCAAATTTTGAACTTCTTCAATAGCAGAAACCTTATGACTATAAGATTTAAGAAAAGTTCCTAATACCTTCTTTACCACCTCATCTTCTTTAAGTTTTCCACCAAGGCCTCTAATGGAATTGACTACTTCATGCACTCTATGCATGTAGCTTGTAATATCTTCATCTTTTGTCATCCTTAGGTTTTCAAACTTGATCTTCAAATTTTGTATCTTTGTTTGCTTGTGTTAGTGTAGGTTTTTTATTTTCCTTATGTTTGGGGTATTTATTTTTTCCTACACATATTATTTAAGCTTGCTTAGGTTTATTAGATGTGGTAATATGAGGACATGTGGCAAAATACAACAGCTACATGTGTCACTCTCTCCCCACACATGGGTAGTTGAGTTACACATCCTCTTTTGGCTTGTTGTGCCACCTCTCATAACCACTATTTTTTTTTTACCTGAGTAGTTTATGGGGTAGTTGGGTTTCTCACCCTCTTTTGGATTTATGTGCCACCTCTCTCCTGTCTTCACTTGAGGAGGTTATGCCACATGTTTTGTCATTTACCAAGTAGGTAAAACCTCCCACCTTTTATGGGTAGTAGGAGTTAATGCACCTCTTGGATGTATTTTCCCTTATTCTTCTATATATTGAGCACTCTCCTCTCACCTTCACTAATTCAGTTGATTCAGCTAGTTCGGTGATCGTTCTGTGAGAGTGACGAGAGTCTTCTCAAAATTCTCTTGCAGTGTTGTCTCTATTTTCTCTCTTTCAGATTTCTTCTCCATTCTACTATTTTGATTTTCAATCACTTGTTGAGTGGAGTGCATATGATCTACTACCGACAATAGATCCTGTCTCGGTTATTGCAGAATCCAACAGCTTGACCTTATCATCTCCTTCATAGATACTTTCCAAGTTTTTCTAGATTTCACCAGCAGTTTTAAGACTCGTAACTTTCACAAGTTTTGAGTTAGAAAGACCACTCAAAAGAGCATACCTTTCTTTACCTTTGTTCTCATATGCCTTGATCTCATCATCAGTACTTAGACCATTTTCTGGAATTGTATATCCAGTTTCAACAGATTTCCAAACTCCAAACCCTAGAGAGATAAGGAAACCTGCCATCTTGGTCTTCCATAATACATAATCATATCCATCAAATAGAGGAGCCTCTTTCTTTTGCACCATCCCGGATCTACCTCAAGCGGCTAATCTTTCTTCTAAGGAACCTTTCTTTGATACCAATTGTTGAATGCACAAGGAAACTAAGAGGGGGGGTGATCAGTTGTTCATTAAAACATTAAACCCTCATTAAGATTCAGATTTGTAACAACCTTTAAACCTTTATCATGCATTAGAAAAATGTAAACATGAGAAATAGTAATGCAAACACATCCAAACACATGAGAACACTATATTTACATGGAAAACTCAAGAAGGGAAAAAACATAGTGAGGATTAGCTCACAATATAAAGTAAATGCAACACTTAATACAAAAGGCTCACTGCCAGAGGGCTCACTACCCAAAAGAAAGAAGGGCTCACTACTAGTGAATCACTAGCAGATTAGAAAGAAGAAGATAGAAGATTGTTACAATGAGAAATCCATCTCAGAGAAATAGAAAAGTTCCACCACTGCTTCACCAAAATATTCACACTCTCTCTAAAGAATGTAGACACTTCTACTCACTACTTCCAATAGTCTTCAACATTAAAGCTCACACTGTATTTTTCACTTTCACACTTCACATCACTCACTTACATCCTCCATCAATTCATCACCTATATATACGATCTTCAACCTTGAAAAAAATCTACAACGTCATCTATGCACCTCAACTGTGCAAATACAAATTAGGTCGACACCAAAACATTCCCACGATGGAGAGGAATGAAGGTGGACCACATCACACAACTCAGACCTAAATCCACATAAACACGCAACCCACAGTTCCATAAACACCGAAGAATATTTGCAATTAGTGTAAACACCCAAGGTCATCCAAACCTTTGTTAATGCCATTTAAAAAATTAAGTACACACTTCCTTTGATCCAAAGATGACTCATGGACCACATGCATCACTTTAACACAATTTGGAATATTCCATCAACACCCTGAAATCTAGAAAATCCTTCGCAACAACTTTCACTTGAAGATCATACTCATTTTGTAAACCCAGTTAACCTTCCACACACTACAACACTTGAATCCAACCTTGCGGAGCACCAAAACACAAATAACTCATAATAAAGATAGATATGATTAATATAAGCACACTCTTAGATCCACAAGACCACAAACCAAACTACAGAGAAATGAGAGCAAAACCATTTCTCCTAGAAAACATTGCTTTCACAATTCACACACTTGTGAACACAACTTTCTCTGCACAATGATTTAGAACAAGAAAATCTAGATATAACACCTCTGAACACCTCCAAGCAACATATCCAAACCACACAAGAATATATTTAGCCATGAAGAAATGTGGAGAAAAACATTGAACCCCACTCTGCCACACAGTTTCCTCTTTTATTTAAATTTTATCAAAAGCACTTGGAAACCAAGCACCAAAAGCACAAACTCAACATTTGGAACACCTTCTCAGCATCTCAACCACACAAGAGGTTGAACATCACCAACACATTCTAGATTGGAATAATCCTTTCCATGTCCATGTAGATACTTTTGAAATAGCAATTGGAGTTGTGCTCACTCAGCCAAAACAGAATAAGGCCATCCAATAACATTTGCTAGCAGGAAACTATCTACGATAGAAAATAATTACACCAACACAAAAAGGGGAGAGTTAGTAATGATATATACTTTATAAAAATACTGGCACTACCTACTATCCACTCCCATCACTTTCTTCACAAATCATGAACCCCTAAAGTACCTCTTAAATAAACTGGTAACTCATGGTCGGATATCCAGATGGATCTTACTATTTCAAGAGTTTGACTTCAAAATAATGGTGAAACTCGAGAAGAGCAACCGAGGGCCAGATTACCTATCCCGAATGAAACTAGTGAAGAATCAGATGTATACGGGGAGGAATTTCCTGGCACAACATATTTTTTCAGAATCATAGCAGTATCGAAAGAACTAGAGGATATCGCCATCCTACTATCAACCAAAGAATTTCTCAAAGACTTAACACCACAAGATAGAAAAACAATGGTACAGAGAGCAGCACCTTATACGTTAGTAGAGGGAGAATCACACCATAAGGTAAAAGATGACATTCTCCAAAGAGTGGTCTACAAACGTGAAAGGAAATCCATTCTATAGGAAGCTCATAGAGGGATTGTCGGAGGTCACAATTCCAGAGAATCTACCGCAAGAAGGGTAAAACTAGTAGGTCTATGATGGCCAACATTACATAAAGATGTCACAGACTACGTGAGAGGATGTGATATCTATCAAAGAATGGGAAGGCCTATCGTCAAATATGAGATGCCCCTTAGACCAATTCTATCCCAAAACCCATTCAAGAAGTGGCAATTAATTTCATAGGGCCAATCGACCCACTAGCAAGACACTCAAAGGCTCGATTTATCATCATTGGTGTGGAGTACCTAACAAAATAGGTAGAGGAAAAACCAACTAGAGACTGCACCACAAAAAATACCACTAAGTTTCTATACAACTATTGGAGCTATGATCCCTTGCAAGATCCTACTGACACAACAAGAGATAACATTAAGCACTTACATATCTAGCTCCAACAGCTCCGCACATAGAGAGAACTACTCAAATAACAACTGAAACATTTGAGGGAGATAGTGAATAATGAGTTGTGGTTTCTTTAATTGATTATGAAGGAAGCAAAACAAATATCCAATAGTATCACAATTCCCACTACTCTATCAAAATTCAAACGGACTCTAGCCCAAGTCCAAGCACAGTTCGACACCCTCCTTCAGGCTCAAGCACACTAGACCACCACATTGGCCCAACTTCAGGTAGAATACAAAAATTTCCTTCCCCAGGTAGAAACATATTTAGGACAAGACATCCTTTTAAAATAGGAATGATGATAGCAGGTCAAAGGGCATAACAGAACACACTGGCAGCAGACTAGTAGAGCACCGTAGTACCAGTAGAGGCAACAGTCACAAAGAAGGAGACACATCCCTTTAGAGGAATGAATGTATATATATATTAAGGAATATAGAATAGAATAGAGAGAAATATATGATAACATACATATGTAATAGAATATAACTATAATACCGAAACAGAGACTAGACCTACCCATTTTATACTTGTTCTAATATATATATATTAGATGGAGTTATAAGGAAATATGTGTATTATGGATGTCTGAATAAATTTTATTTTTGTTATGTATGTTATTATTTCTTATGAATTCCCATCGCATGCTTATTTCTCTTACTGTATCCTCTAGGTTATAAACTGACTGCTCAAGAAATATCGAGTTACATATCCTTTTGGACTGTATTTCCCCCATTTCTCTTGCCAACACTAGCCATCCATAAATTCCAATACTAATCTATAAATCAAACCCATCTCTAATCAATTAATAAAGCATTCATTTTGTATTTGTTGGGAATAGGATGCCAATTAATTGCAATCCTAAACATATTTCATGTATCTCCTAACTCCTTGGAAAGTATTCCCCTTCACTAGGATTAGAAAGAGATTAAATTCAAATGAAATGAACATGTAAATTGACATTTGTAATTATTCCTAAATGATAGGAACATGTGGGGACACCCAAGAAGAGTTCCTAAATAATAGGAGCACATGGGGTGCCCACATGGAAGGTGGAACCCACCTTGAGTTAAGTTAAATGTTGAAAATGGAGGTAATTATGTAGCTTAATACTTTGTAAAACTATTATACTGTAGATCTAATTAAGTGTTCTTTGTTACAAATTCTTTGTGGATGATTACTTGTTTAGATTTATTTTACCATTTGTAGAAATAAACAAAATATTGTAGAAGAATAAGACCAGAAGATAGAAGTGACACAACATATACCGTGGAGAAACCCTTTCGAAAAAAACTCCACCACCAGAATCAATAGTGCTTGTATTATTTAACCTTATAACAAGATTACAATAATTATTTATCAATCCTTGCTTGAGATGCTTCATTTTCCTTCAACAATTCTTCTTCACAACCTGCAATAAACTCTGATAAAAATCTCCTCAACTTGTTGCAATAAATAGATAATTATGAGCCTTGAAAACTCCAAAGATTTGTCAATTACAAATAATGAAGCTTATCTCACAAAACCCACACCTATTCTTTGCAAGTAGAGTTCTTCCATGAAAAACAATGTCAAACCAAGTCCTTCATCAATTTGGATGTCCCAAACTGAAGTCATAACTCAACATTGATTACAAAGATATCTTGTAAGCTTCTCCTCAAAGTTGGCACCCAAGAATGGGCCCACTTAACTTAGCCTTATAAAATATCTTCTCATACAAAAGTGTTAACTCCATGATGCCAACTTGAGTGCCCAAGGTGGGTCCAAGTCAATCTCTATTAACTGAAACATATCTCTCCATCAATTCATGCAAATATCATGCATGATTGATCATCCCCACTTAATTAAATGTATCACCTATTATTTGTCATGCAACTCAATTCACTAGTCATGCATTCCAATTCAACTAAAGTCAACTATAATTCAATTGGAAACCAACTACATGCAATCAAGATAACTGAACTATAATCTAAACCGAATCAATCAATCGAACTTCATGCATGTAAACATCAATCCCTAACTCTAGGATCTACATGCACATCAAGTGCTATATTTTCTCCAACAAGCACTTAACTCAAGGTGGCCCCACCTTCCATGCGGGTGCCTGCAGGTTCCTATTACATTGTAGAACTCTTCTTGTAGAGTTCCTACATGTTCCTTTAAGCCATTAGAAGGACCAAATGTCTTATTTCCTTATTTAATTTGCATCTTTATCCTAGTGTTGGGGAACACTTTCCAAGGACTTTAAGAGATACATGAAATAATGTTTAGGATTGTAATTAAATTACATCCTATTCCCAACATTCTCCCACTTGACATTATACATTGCAATTATTCCAAACAAGGAATCATTATTATAAATCAAGTACAAGACTCAAGGTCAATGGCCTTCCTACACCAACCAATCAACCACAACTCACAAACGCAAACACGCAATAATCATGAAGCTCCAAGAAATGATTAATACTAAAACTATGAGAATCTTATCTATAGGAACTGTTTCTGTAAGATAATCTGTAGCATTAATCAAAGTGTCAACTTTCTCAATTAATATCTTCCCACTCTTAACCATTTCTCACACAAAGTGATACTGAACATCAACATGCTTAGTATGAGCATGATACATAGGATTTTTGGCTAAACAAATAGCACTCTGACTATCACATTCAAGTCTAATTTGCTTGCAATTAAAACCAATACCTTTCCCAAGTCTTTGTAACCAAATTGCCTCTTTAGAGGTATGTGAAATCAAGGCAAGGTGTTGAACCTAATGGCCCAAATCCGTTGTAGCTTTAATCTTTATCATCATGAGTAAGATTTTTCTTAAGCAAGTAATCATCCCAGCTACTTTCACCAAACCCAAAGTTCCTGCTCATCCCACAACCCAGTCAATGTCCCAGTCAATCATGAATCAGGAACATAAACATGACAACATGATCCAACAATCTCCTCCAAGGAGATCACATGGATCATAACATACATAAACATCCTAGTCTCAAGAGAACAAGTACCATGCCAAACTCTAAACGTGTATCAAGAGTAAACCATGACATAATATCAACCACTCTAAACCAAAAAAAACACATCCCCAATCACATGAGTATAACCTTACCAATGATGCATACACGTCACTTCCAACAACTCCTACTAAACCGTGGTACGAACTACACATGGAATCATGACTACCATCCTCTTCACCAAGTTTTTACATGAAATTATCAATGCATGATTACCATCATCTAAGGATTCCTCTATAGAAGAATCAGAACTATTTTTCTTGCTCTTACAATCCTTCTTCACATGTCTCGGTTTCCCACAGTTCCAACACTTAACCTTACTCTGTCCTTTGGACTTACCCTTCCCTTCCTTGTCTCCCTTAGGTTCCTTTTACAAACAAGGCATCTTGGATTTGAGTTTTATACTTCCTCCTCATCTCCCATGATAGGAGAGTAGGAATTATATTGTCCATCTTCGGATCTGCACAACTACCACTAATAGCAACAATTAGATTTTCCCAAGATTTTGGTAAAGAACAAAGTAACAAAATGCGTTTATCTTCATCTTCTAGCTTTACATCTATAATGGGCAATGGGCTGGCAAGGGCCAGCACAGCCAACCTAAATTGCAACCCACCAAGAGCATCCAACGACTTCCGGGTAACAGAATCACCATCTTCATCTTAAAGAACACAACTCCCTTTAGACACAACTCTATTAGTGAAAGATTCCTTTGGCCTGACAGACATCACCATTCTCTCCAACAACCTTACAGTTCTTCCCAAAAATATCTCAAGAGAAACGATCAGCAAAGACATAACACATGGTCCTTCCTTCCTTAACAACTTATCCCAATCTCATCTAACATCGCTGTAGGTGACTTTGTCTCATTACCAACAGCTAACCACTAATCTCTCTCTTCAAGGAGATCTTCCATTTTTAGTTTCCACATCTCATTATTAGATCCATTGAATCTTTCAATATCTAAATGAGAATTAAAACTCATTATAACAACTTATTTTTCAAAATAAGCAATAACACAATAGTAAAAGCTCCCACTATAGCCAAAAAACCTTCAAACTTTTAAGAGAAAGGCATCCCAAACTCTACCCCAACCGTTAGCTCTGATACCAAATGTTGAAAATGGAGGTAATTATGTAGCTTAATACTTTGTAAAACTATTGTACTGTAGATCTAATTAAGTATTATTTTTTACAAATTCTTTGTGGATGATTATCTGTTTAGATTTATTTTACCATTTGTATAAATAGACAGAACATTGTAGAAGAATAAGACCAGAAGATAGAAGTGAAACATCATATACCATGGAGAAACCCTTTCAAAAAAAGCTCCACCACTAGAATCAATAGTTCTTGTATTATTTAACCTTATAACAAGATTACAATATTTCTTTATCAATCCTTGCTTGAGATGCTTCTTTTTCCTTCAACAATTCTTCTTCACAACTTGCAATAAACTCTGATAAAACTCTCTTCAACTTGCTGCAATAAATAGACAATTATGAGCCTTAAAAACTCCAAAGAGTTGTCAATTACAAAACACAAAGCTTATCTCACAAAACCCATGCCTATTCTTTACAAGTAGAGTTCTTCCATGAAAAATAATGTCAAACCAAGTCCTTCATCAATTCGGGTGTCCCAAACTAAACTCATAACTCAACGTTGATTACAAAGATATCTTGTAAGCTTCTCCTCAAAGTTGGCGCCCAAGAATGAGCCCACTTAACTCATCCTTATAAAATATCTTCTCATGCAAAAGTGTTAACTCCAAGATGCCAACTTGGATGCCCAAGATGGGTCCAAGTCAATCTCTATTAATTGAAACATATCTCTCCATCAATTCATGCAAACAGGATGCATGATTGATCATTCCCACTTAACTAGATGTATCACCTGGTATTTTTCATGCAACTCAAGTCATTATTCATGCATTCCAAGTCAACTGAAGTCAACTAGGATTCAATTGAAACTAACTACATGCAACTAAAGATAACTGAACCATAACTAAACTAAACTAAACTTCATGCATGTAAACATCAATCCCTAACTTCTAAGATCTTTACATGCATTATTGAAGTGTTATCTTTCTCCAAATAGTTAACTTAACTCAAGGTGGGTTCCACCTTCCATGTGGGCACCCCATGTGCTCCTATTATTTAGGAACTCTTCTTAGGTGTCCCCACATGTTCCTATCATTTAGGAATAATTAAAAATGTCAATTTACATGTTCATTTCATTCGAATTTAATCTCTTTCTAATCCTAGTGTTGGGGAAAATTTTCCAAGGACTTAGGAGATACATGAAATATGTTTAGGATTGCAATTAAATGGCATCCTATGCCCAATAGTATTCAAGTCCTATAAATTTTGTATCTAAAGAATGTCAATGTCATGCTGGAAAATTTAGCACCCACAACACAAATGAGAACAAATTTACATTCAATTCAATCAAAGGTTTGCATGTGTTTCATTTGAGCATTGAACTTGGAACCTAAAGTGCATTTTTCAAAGTGAGTTTGGGTGCCAAAATTTAAATTTTTAGGGTTTACTTCTAGTTATTGTCATTAATGTTGGATGTCTCCCAACTACTAGAATTCAATACTCAACCCATCATTCATTTTTGAGTTCCCATTTTGGGTGAGATTCATCCTTGGCCATGGATTTGACATTGCTACAGTTTCATGACCTAGGATTTATCTCTATTGAGTGTTATTGTTGGGATTTATCCTTATTTTTTGATGATGGGATAGTACAAGAGTGTAAGAATAACAAAGTAAAAATATATATTAAAAATTAATTTCAGATCAATTGTAAGGAGGTAGGGATAGTGTTAGACTATTAAAAGGTAACTGTAAACTTATTATTCATTTTTGTGTCTCCATTGATGTATGGGAAAATTTTAAAAATATGTGAGTTTTAAAATATTTTACATAACACATTTGTTGTTGTGAATGTAAACACTATTTGATGAATGTGATAGGGTTTTAAACCTATTGCAACATTTTGTAATATATCATCTTGTTTTTTCATATGAACTTGCTCATCTCATTAAGGGATAACTAAGAATATGGAAATGAGAACAATACATTTTGATTGCATTTAGACGTTAGATCA
>VDFB02059639.1:0-18898 GCA_007258455.2 Sequoia sempervirens | reverse complement strand
TAAATTTAATTTCACTAGTCTATTTACTTTCCCAACACTAATTCTATATAAATATATATTAAGACTACTAAATTGTAAAATGAATTTAACTCAACTATTTTAAACATATAATTTTTTTTTTAAAATATAAATTTAATAATTATTAACTTATTTGAAAATAATTACTATTTTAACCTAGAATTCTATTTGTATGTGAAATGAAGTATTTGAAAATAATTCCTATTTTAACCTAGAATTCTATTTGTATGTGAAATGAAGTATTATTAGAGTTAGAATTATTAATCATAAAAAATAATTAATCAAATCACAACAATATTTGTAAAGCTTAGAATTCATTATAAAATTAAACTAAATTTTAATTTCTAAAATTTATAAAGTATTTATTATCTAGTTTTGAAAATAATCATTTAAATTATAGTAATTATCTACTTCAAATAAATTAAATTAAAACTAAATTTTATTTTAAATAATTCAAAAATATTAATTATAATTTTAGAATAAATTAAGAATATATATATATATAATGCAAAATAATATTACTTAAATGGTATCTACTTCGAAAACCTCTGCTTCTGCTCCAATTTCTATGAGCCCCACTCTTTGAACGAACATGGCAAAGGTGACTCAGGGAAGTGTAAAGTGGGTGAAGAAGTTTGTCAGTCCTGGTTCAACCACAATTCGACCATTTCAAACTGCGCTTTTCGATCTGGTGTGGCGGGGATGGCATTCCCAAGCAAATTTCTAGATCTCCATTGGTTGATAATTTGGGTCCGATCGAAGGCAGTGCTGGTATCATTAATCATGTGAAGGTTGGCGCAATGGATGCGTGCCCTGATGGCATTAGCTGCAGGTGGAAAAGCTTCACTGATGCCCTAGTTGCTTGACCTTCCTCTCCACATAAGGGTTTTCATGGGTCGGGGTTCTCCCTGGGCTCACCATCCATTGATCTTTCCCTTACCAAGAGAAATTCCAAGCCTCTTATGCTTCACGGCGGAGCCTCTATGCGTCCTCCATTTGTCGTTCGTCAATCCTCTACCCCGAGATTAGTTTGGATGACCTTGTCTATGACAAAGAAGACTATTTGCAAGATCATGCCCTGGTATTTAAATTTACTAAGGTTTGGCTTAAATTATGTGACCTCCATTCATGGATTGATGCAAATTGAAAGGATTATCTAGAAGATGAAATCAACATCTACCCATGTGCAAAAGGGTTTTTTATCCTAGAATTTGAATCTATGGACAACAAAGAAATGGTGCTAAAAGCTAGACCCTAGTTCTTCCAAGGGGATTTTGTGTGCATGAAACCTTGGTCCCCCTCATTTGATTCACGCATAGAGACATTCTCATTTGCATTTTTATGGGTTCATTTACCTTACCTCCCACTACAGTTCTGAGAAATTGATTGTTTGAAAGTGATTGGCAACAGTTTGGGGGAAATACCATGGTCTCTCCAATGGAACAATCAACTACGAAAATTTGACTTTTTCTCACCTCTGTGTTAAAATGGATGTTTCAAAAGGTCTCCCAGCATAAATCTTTCTCAAAGTTGGAAAAAGATGTTGGCGCCAACCAATAGATTATGAAAAGATAGCATTTAGATGTAGAATTTGCTTTGCTACAGATCATGTTACTACATAGTGCATGTTTTGGGGAGAATGCCGGTCCAACTTATTTTATTTTCTAAAATTATATTAAATTCTAACTTAAAAAAATTAGAAATTATTTTGCATGCCTACTTTTGTATTTTTGAGATCAATTAGGTATAAATTGTTCTTTAAATTTGAATATTGTTGAATAAATTAAGAAATGAAAAATAATATAAAATCAACCTTTTTTATTTCTTTGCATCCAAATGATTTTATTTTCTAAAATCATATTAAATTTTAACTTCAAAAAATCATAAAATATTTTACATGCTTATTTTTATATTTTTGAGTTGAATTGTGTTGTTATTTAAATTTGAATAACCAATCATAAAGCAAATAAATAATCAAATCAACACAATATTTGCAAAACTTAAAATTTATTTAAAAATTAAATTAAATTCTAATTTCTAAAATTCATAGAATATTTATTATTTAATTATTAAATTCATAATTAATTAAATTATAATGATTATGCAATATAAATGAATTAAATATTAAATAAAAGCACTTTTAAAATAATTCACTAAATTCTAATTTAAAAAAATATAAAATATTTGAAGTTAATAAGTTTTAAAAATATTTTATTGATTTGATTTTTTTATATGATTAATAATTCTTACCCTAAAAAGTCCACAAACCATGTGCATGGAGCAAGCCTAGGGTTTGGAGTCAAGCCTAAGACCTGTGGGGAGAAAACCCACAACCCAAGACAACTTCGCTACCCATTCAAGGACTTGATTATTAATTTACTCTATGATTGGTTATTCAAATTTAAAGAACAATATATACCTAATTGAACTCAAAAATACAAAAGTAGGCATGCAAAATAATTTCTGATTTTTTTGAAGTTAGAATTTAATGTAATTTTAGAAACTAAAATAATTTGGATGCAAAGAAAAAAATAATAGAAAATTTAGTCATATATATATATATTCTTAATTTATTCTAAAATTATAATTAATAATTGTTGAATTATTTTAAAAATAAAATTTAGTTTTAATTTAATTTATTTGTAGTAGATAATTACTATAATTTAAATGATTATTTTCAAAAATAGATAATAAATACTTTATAAATTTTAGAAATTAAAATTTAGTTTAATTTTATAATTAATTCTAAGCTTTACAAATATTGTTTTGATTTGATTAATTATTTTTTATGATTAATAATTCTAACTCTAATAATACTTCATTTCACCTACAAATAGAATTCTAGGTTAAAATACTTATTTTTGTTTGTAATATTTTTCATTAATGCTTAATTTATAAATAAGACATTAATAATTCTAACCCTAATAGTACTTAATTTCACATACGAATAAAAATATATACTAACTTTTCTTTGTTTAATATATTTAACATTAATGTCAAATTTATAAACTAATATCAAGAAATAAATAACCTTAACCCCAAGATTTATACTAGAAATCTAATTGAACCCTAAACCTAACCCTAATTCAACCCTAACAATAGAATTTAATTACATTAGGGTTAGAGCAAGAATTTAATTATGGTTAGTGTTCTAGGGTTAGAATTAGGGTTTAATTAGGGTTAGGGTTAGGATTCAATTATGATTATAGTTAGGGTCAAATTTATAAGCTAATATTAAGATATTCACAACTCTAACCCTAACCTAACCTTAATCTCCATCCTAGAATGCTAATTAAACCCTAATTGAACCGTAACAATAAGGTTCAATAAGAGTTAGGGTTAGGGTTCAAGTAGGTTTATGGTTGGAATTAGGGTTCAGTTACCTGGTTAGGGATAACATTCAATTACTGTTATGATTAGGGTCAAGTTCAAGTTATAGTTAGGGTTTAGTTAGGCTTATTTTGGTTAATCTTACAATTGGGGTTTAACTAGAATGCTAATTGAACCCTAATTTAACCCCAACAACAAGGTTCAATTAGAGTCACGATTTGGGTTCAATTAGGCTTATGGTTGGAAATAGGGTTCAATTAGGGTTAGGGTTAGCATTCAATTAGTGTTATGATTAGGATCAAGTTCAAGTTATAGTTTGGGTTCAATTGGGCTTATTTTAGTTAAGTTTAAAATTAAGGTTTAATTAGAGTTAGGTTTATGGTTCATTTAGGGTTAGGGTTAGGGTTCATTTAGATTAAGGTTCAAATAGGGTTCTCTTAGGATTCAATTAGGGTTATGATTACTATTTAATTAGGGTTAGGGTTAATGTTAAGTTAGGATTAAAATTATTAATCTAGAATAAAACTTAGAGCTAAGGTTAGGGCTATGGTAAGTGGTAGGGTTAGGCTTAAATTAGGGTTCAATAAAGGGTAGGGTACAATAAGGGTATAATAATATTGGTTACTTTTTAAGTCATGACCATGCTAGATGCCAATTTGGTTTAAAAGACCCCTTGTCGAAGCCCATAAGGCATTTATTTCTATATACCTTATATATTGTTCATATTTTTTATCAGTGTTTGACCTCATGAGAATGCTTAAGAGTAAAGTACACCTTACAAATCCACCTACACTTGGAGAACCAATCAATCTCTCAAAATTTGATTGTTATTATGGAATGATTATCAAATTGGATATGTCCAAAGCCTTTGATAAGTTGACTTAGACATTCTATACTGCATATACCTCTTGTGAACTTCAACTAGGGGAGTACTAATTGCATAATGAATTGTCTTCTTTTTCAATTCGATTAATCATCCCCCATAGGGTCTTCTTCACCAAGTAGGGGATTAAATTAAAGAGACCCATTATCATGTATTTTTTCCATCAAAATGGCAGAGGCCCTTAGTACAAAACTTATACTAGCCAGCATGTTACAAAAATTTACATGACTGCCAATCCTAGTAGCACAAGCTAGTACATACAGTTTGCAAATGTTACTTGACTTACAAGATAGATGAGTTTTTGGAGGAGATGCAAATAAAGACAACTTTTAAATTTTTTTCATTGCCCAACACTGTGTGGAGTATCCAAAATTTATTGTTAATTCTAAATCTGATATTGACATATATCATTGAACTAAGATTGATACTATTGTTTTGATTAATTGGTGATAATTATTGGATACGTGTGTAAAATCTAGATATTTGTGTTTGAATGCAAAGAGTTATCTCTTGTGATTTATCAACAAATTATTATTCCTATCCGTGGGCTTCTTACACAAGACAATATATTTATGCATTCTTTCAAAGTCTATTCCAATTGATCATAACAAAAAAAATTCCAATTTTGAAAAGAATATAACATAGAACCAAATAGCAGTGGAAATCCCAAACAAATATTTCCAAGAGTGTATCTCATTTAGCTTTTATTTAATCTTTCTCTTTATGTCTATGATTTCCTAAAGTTTGTCTAATCATCCAAATAAAACGTTGATGGATATGTAACACATTTAGTGCACTCATGCCCTAGTTCATCATATTTGGTAGAGAGCATGCCCATCTAGAGATGACCTTAGAATTTAGTTATGACTTATCCAAAGATAGTGATGTTGAAAAAAATTCAAATGAGACAAGCAGATTTGGAAGCTAAGGGTATACACATCAATGTTTAAGTTAAACAATTAATACCCTAGATAAATATCAGTTCACACAGTGATGAATCTATAGTATAGAATTGTCATTCTAGATGGTAGGCTTATAACTATACTATCCTAGAAGTGCATGAGCATTGTGTGGTCACCTTGAAAGGAATAAAATAATTTGAATCATCAATTTATTGAATCATTATGGTTGAAGTATCTAATGTGTCCACCACAATATTGAGTAAACATTGTCACATGAAGAGCAGGTTCTTTAAGGGTAAAATATTTGCAATCCAAAGAGTAGCATCAAAATTTGAGCTACAAAGGATAATTTTAAATTTTATATGGTTATTTAGAATACTAATTTTTTTTTCTTGAGAATTAGTTGTGCCAGAATTTTAGCTTACACTTTATTTTGAAGGTAAGGGACAACAACAACAATAGTTAAATGTCAAGTAAAAACAAATTTGTTAGACAAAATGGGTAGATCTAAATTTTCGTAGATCACTTTTTACATACTCTACAAGAAATATTGTAATCTTTATTTTCAATTGAAAAGTGATATGCAAAAATACATATTTATAAATTTATAAGTACAAATGTTTTTAAATCTGTAAATAAATACACATTCATTAAGGGTGGATTGCATTTTCTCTTCTTAAAAAAGTGTTTAATATGTCAGAATATGGGCCATATTCTATTGAATAGCTCTAAAATTTGAATGTTCATAGTAGAAAATATTCACTTAAGTATTAATTTAAAGTTTTAAACCATGTTTCCACAAAAAAATTATGTAGACCATAGCTACTCAAAAAAAAAAAAAATCCTATAGATTTTACTCATGAAGCAAATATTCTTGTTGTTGCAACAGGTGTGCCAAATTTGGTTTGTGGTGATTGGCTAAAACCTGGTGCAATACTAATTGATCTTGGCTTAAATGCAGTAGAGGTATGGTACCTTCTAATTGCCTTTTTCTTTTCAAAAATATTTTGTAAGTAAAAGATGGTGAATATATAGAAAATTAAAACTATTGCTTCCACATTTGGAGGATCCTAGTGCTAAAAGAGAATAACAATTAGTCGGCCATGTTTCCTATGAAGAGGCTTCAAGAATAGCTTCAACAATTAATCCTCTACCTTGTGGTCAATGACTATTGCAATGCTTCTGTCCACTACTCTACAATCAACAAAACGAGCATATGGGTTCAATTGAGATTTTTGATGTTTGATCTAGGCCTTTTGTAATACACTTCACATTATAAGTTTTATGAGGCTTATAAATGAGTTATCTATTGCTGAATGGAATAAAAAGATCATTTTCTATTGTAAGGAATTTTTTGGAGACATTAGACACCTTTAAGAAGACTTAGTCCACTACATGTTTTCATTTTCATTTGTGTAGAAAACTATAACATTTAAGTAGGTTGGTGCAATGAAAGTTCTAAAGATCTTTGCTTTTTTAAAGAGGATTTTTTTATCATATATGCTGAATGGTTAAGGAAATATTTGAACTCATTAATATTTACATAATGCTGGCAACGTAAATTGGCGCTTCTTCTCATGGCCTGTGCCACAACTGAGTTATCTCAGAATTTTGAAGTGAGCAAAATTATTTTGTTATAAGGGTCATTTTCTAATGGAAGACAATGTTGACTCTATCAATGATAAAATTCTTAAATTTAGGTGACAACGGCTTTATCCTAACCAATTGTTCCTAAAACACAACAAACTCAACAAATACAAACAAAACTATTCTATAAATTTTTGGCAGGAACTTCACTCCTGCAGCTCTTGTTTTTATTAGCCACCAATCATGAAATACAATTTCAATTTTATAATGTTTAAATAATAAGATACAAATTCTAATATATAAAATATTTAGAAAATAAATTATCTTCAATCAAATTGGCCTTTTAACTTTACCTAGTAGGGAATATTAATAGAGAAATATCATCAATTTTATTTTGTACAACAAAATACATTCATATTAAATTATTATCACATATAACACATGACATTTAAAATTATTTTAACACATAACACATGAATTCAACATGCATTGTATAATAAATTTATTTACTTTTTCACTAATTTTTTTTCTACAAATAAATTATTGTTCAAATAATTCATGTTTATCTTGAACATAAAAATATAAAAGTAGAAGACTTTACTTTTGTGTAAATAATTTTTAATTATTGAAACATTTTTTAATTATATAATTTTTATTTTTAATATGTAAAATGTCATTAAAATTATTTTCAATTTTTTTAAAAATATTTTAAAGAATTTTTTTAGAATATAATATGTAGTAATAATTTTTTTTACAAATACAATAATAATTAATATAAAATTGGAAACTATAAATATAAGACTTCTATATATTATTAATATTTTTTTAATCAAATATCAAAATTTTCAATTAATCTTTTAATTAAATAATAAAAATAAAATATTTATTTTAATATATTTAAGAAATTTTAATAACTTATTTGTGTATTTATATAATTTGAATATGTAAATTATGAAATTTTAAGTAATCTCTCATCATAAGATATTTATAATAGTTCTTTTTATAGTGGAATCAATTTAGCATCTTAATGGACCTACTATCTAATATAAAGTTACATAAGAGAGAAATATGTAGAGAACAATAAATTACAAGGTGATATACATGTTTGAAGATTTTTGCAAACAATTCTAAAACTTGAAAATAGTTTGAACTAGATATTATTCTTCACATTGCACTCTAGGATGGAGTATGAAATGGTCATAGGAGAGGATATCTAATTTGCAAAAGAGGTTGGGTGTAGTTATGGACTTTAACTATATGCTTCCCATTTAGTTCTAATGAAGATCATAACATTTACTACAGTAGAGAATTCATTTGTCAAAACACACTTTTGCATTTGATATAAGCATTGGTTGTCACCACAATCAATACTTTGTCCTTATTATTAAAGACAACACACATATTTGAAATGCTACTTTCTAGAAGAAATTGATTCACCAACCCTAATAATGAATCAAGATGTAGAGTCATTTCCAACAATAGAGTAATGTAACATTCCACCTCTTAATACACAAGTAAACTCAAGAATTTACTAGAAGGTAAATAAACTTAGTAAACATGAGAGAATTTTTTTTTTTTTTTAAAAGTGAAAACATTTGCATAAGCACAAGAATAAAGTACAACTTTTCCAGATAAATTCAAACTTGAATTCACATGTAATCATAACTAGAATCAAGCTAATTCCTTACAGAATTCATTTATATCACATAAAATAAATTTGGCATAAAGAATAGTTTTACCTCATAGGTTTTTCTATCATAAGCCAGAACATGGAGTTCACTGCATCTGGAATGTCGATCTCTATCTTCACAAGCCTCAGAGAGTCTACTGCTACAGAGGGAGAGCATCATCTGAGTGCTTTTCCTCCAACCACGGACTCAAGTGGTCCCCCGCGCACTTCCAAACTAGAAGTAACCCGGCCCTTCTCGAAGAGTATAGATATAAGGAACTGCCAAGTTTCACCATCTGAGTCCTAGTGATGTGTACTACAAAACTCAATCGACCATACAACTCTAGATCCCTTCTAGCTAAGTACGATCATTCTGATTGGTCGTTCCATCTAGACACACACCTCTGACTCGTCTTAGAAACTATCTCATCCTATAGTCTTTCATACTTTATTTAGTACTCTAGACTCAAACTAGTCATTATAGAAAATCCATTCTAGCCAATCTGACTTAGAACTAATCCTTAATCTAGGATATTCATTCAATGTAAAGATTTAGGTATTTCAACCCTTTTAAAAGTCCCTTATTGCATCCTTGCAATATCTAGGGTTTATGACTTCCTGTCATTTTACTCTCAAGATTCAATACCCAACATCTTGATGCATTAAATCGAGTTTCGACATTATCGTAGAATCTCTTAAGGTATTATAAAGACTTCTTGTCTTGATCTATGGTTTTCTTCGACCTTTCACTATCAATCAATATATAAGTTCAATTTCATATCCGACATAAGAGTTATAGATGTTCTATATCCTCCTTGTTTCAATACTAGGGTTTAGCTTCTCTAACCCAACGCATGGAAATATCAACATCCTTGATTCTCCCAAGGTAATAACATAAGTATAACTAATCATAAGAACCAAATGCTTTTAGTCTTTCCTAGACCACTTGGCATTGTTTGAGTTCACACTATACGTACATGAACAAACATAATTTTCAAGGTTTTCCCTCACCAATATAATATCAAGGAAATACTAACATTTCATATCAATGATCTTGATCTAAGTTAATCTTTCAAGCCTTAAAAAGATTTGACTTATAAAAAATAATGATCTATTTTCGACCCCTTGGTCTATTTGAGTCTACTGACTTTCTACATAGGTTAAGTTATGAACCCATATATAACCTCCTTTATTACTTAAACATTCATCAATCACTAAAGTTTACCACCATCATATTGAATTAAGTTATGAATCCCTCCTTTTGTCTCACCTTGAGGTAAATCATTCCAGCGATACCCAATCTTGGGCTATCTTCATCTTTTGTGCACTTAGCACTAACATAAGTTCTATTGAACAAGAACTATGAGATTTCCATCCTTGCATTGCCTAGTTTACTCCCTCTCCCGAGATAACACAACATAAGTGATAGTCATTAATTGAAAGGCTATTAAAATGTCCACACCCTTGGCTTGCCTATTCTCCTGGTTTAATTTACAAAAGACATGCAAGACTCAATTTCGCATAAGGAACATATCAAGAAGATATCACTCCTCTACTTCATTATAAGACAAGCTTTCTCAAGCTTGGATAAATTTCCAAACTCGACTATGCCAAGGAGGGTTTGAGGTATCATACTAGAACTACCTTTAAGCATCTAAATCATTCCAAGGCAATCAAGAATTAAACTTTCTCATCATGGAGATTTAAAGAAATCTAATAATGATTCATGATTGAGTTGGGTTAGGGCATAACTATCACATTACCAGTTTTAATAAACCATTATCTACACAGCGTATATATACATACGTACAAGGAAAATACTATTCCCATACTAAAGAGAAGAAAGACTTCTTACCTTTAAGATGGCTATTTGGATATTTAGCTTACATGGCTAGATCTTTGCCAATTGCCTGAAGAATATTTGCCATTTTCTAAAGTAGATGTTCTTATCCTCTTAGTCTCCCTCCAAGAAAAATCACCTCATGGAACGAGCGCCATAGCAAGATTACAATGGATCAAATCATTTAAGATGTATTTATTGCTTCTGGATTTGATATTTACTATCACGATGCCAACTGCCAAAAGAGAAAAGATGTAGAGGTTCTTTGAACTCATAGTAGAGGTTTATGTTAATGAAGGTCATAGTATATTTACTGAACGACGCTTGAAAGATATAGGCCTTCATAAATACCAACATCGACCACCCAAGGCTCTGAATGGCTCCCAATAGTATATAGAGCATAAGGAATTACTTCTCTTAATCTTCTCACACCCCCAACATTCGGTTTCAGACGTTAACTCATGTATTGAAAATGTAGTTATGGCCGCCCTGCTTCTCGCATATTTTTTGCTTCATATCCCCTTTTTCCCTTCTAGCTCCCACTCTCTTCTGATTTTAACAATCACTTAGAATATTCGGTTAACATTCCCTAACTGTCGCTTCCAATTTTCTCTGATAAATTTGAAAGAAATTGTTTTAAAAGAAGATACGAGTAGCTCATGGCATTCATAATGATAGCCATGTTTTCCATCGTGGATATCCATGTTTAACTCCACACTTATTATTGTGTCCTCTTTGGTAGAATAGCTACTACCTTAAACAAATTCCTTAGCATGTTAAACAATATATAAATATATATATATATATATTAAAACCTTGCCACTTTCGATATGTTGTGCCACGATGAATTTGGGCTCCACAAAACATTTATTTTCCTTGTTTGCCACCTCCAAGAATTATATCATGGCTTATAATAGTCCACCAAGATACTTAAACAAGCTCTATGTTCGACACTTAGCCATCATTTAAAATTTAGCCCAAGCTTCCTATCATTTGAAAACAAATTAAATCATGTTCCATGTTTCCATCCCATAGCTATGGAAGTCGGCTCAGGTTGACAATAGAAAATAAAGATAATAGTAATCAGACCAAATTGAGGCATTATTGCCAGAAATACAACGTTGGTCCATACATTGTTATAGAATGTCTTAGCCATTTCATTATCACACCAAGACGTGTATATAGTGAAGCGAAAATAGACACGGGTATGCATATCCTAACTTTCCTCACAAGATCGAGGATTATCTTGATGGTCCTTTCCAAAGACTTAGGAATTATTTCCCATCTTAATTGCATGCCTATTTTCGAGGAAACTACCTCCCTTTACAAAGATGGCGTGAGTGGTTTCTCCCACTCGTCCAACGACCACAATCAAACCTCGCACAAGCATGACACTTGTAAGACTACGGTGAGCTCCAAGCTCCCATTAATTATGATGTCCACTATATCATTTTAAAAGCTTGAAAATCTATTTCCAACGATAAATTAGTGAGCCACGAACTTTCAAGGCTCATGTTGGCATTAGAAACAAGATGATATCCTTTTGAATTCAAAACGTGCTCCTCACGTGAGAGTTGAGCTAAACAATAAGCTCTACGACTAGATTAGCCATTTAGAATAATCTCATATTATATATAAATATATTAAAACTTTCCAGATTAATATCAACATTACCAAACAAAGTCGATGACGTTCACTATTAATCGACACACAAGCGGAGTCACCCCCCCCCCCAATATGCACTTTCAATATTATCATCATGATCAACGTCCTTATGCAATATCCCAATGAGAGTCATTTTTCATTGCAATAGCTTATGCATGTACGCATGTACGCATACGTACTTCAACATACATGTCGTATGTTGACATTATTTATGTCTTTGTACACACCTATGCATCCATGCACCCATCTATACGTGTACGAGTACATATGCTTACCTTATTGACAAGGTATACCTATATTCATTTGTTTTATATAATAACAGAGAGTTAATAACCCTTAAGAGAATCATATCAACACAAAGGTTGACTAATCAAGTACTATTGACAAGCTTCTAAACATGTTAAACAACATGAACTAGACTTTAAACGACATTGACAACTTTTTAGTCGAGAAGTAAACTTAGACCAAGAGGGTTGAGTATCACTTACCCGACTCAACTAGGTTCACCATTTTGCATCAACATTAGACCTAAGATGGAAACAACCTGTTATTTTCCTTGAATCTATTCCCTTCTCTCCAATGATGCTCTCCCTCCCTTTCTTGGAGGACGAAAACCTATTTCCTAAATGCAACTTGCCATCACCAACTAAAGATTAGTGTATCAATATAATTTCATAATCCTCAAGAAATCATCACATCTTGACAATGTTTAAACACATGTCAAATTTTTGTCAAATAAACATGACTCATGAAAACATTGATTTTTCTAGCCTTTTTAACTAGGCGTCAAATCATTGAAACATGCATAATCATCTACTAATTACTTCAAAGTAAAAAGTAAAACATAGTTAAAGTTAGGGGTGTAACAGTAACCTATGAACCATTGACCATTTTAGAAAATTGATATGTGTTATTGATTAAAGAATGAGACTTGATAATAGCTTGTCACAATCCTCATGGTATGCAATAACTATGGGGCTAATACCATATCTACTCTTAAGACTATATCGACACATGCTCCTACAATAGCATCACACACTTTCAAGAGGAAAACACTTTTGTAACAAACATTCCTCAATAGATTAGCATGTAATTTTAACCAAATTTTCAATATGATCTAATACATTTGGGAAGATTATAATGTCTAACTCACCAATATCCTTTCAACACCATCCAAAGTGTGATTCTATAGTCTTTAGACAAATTTTCATTGCAAGAATCAAGTTGGTACCCATGAGGCTTGTGACATGCCAAATCACATGCCAACTTATTATGGATACATTTACAATGGGTTAAACACTCACAACTACTAGAAGATGATAAACCAATTAAGGAAACTTTTTCACTCCTCAATGAGATGGTTAAAATTTCTAGTACAACTTGTGAGGTCTACGACATGAATCTTTGTAAACCATAAATACACATGTTTATAACATAGTTTACACATCAATATGTTTAAATAGGAAAAATACAAATACCCTACACCTTTCTTAAGGTACCCCTTGTACAAAATAAATAGTTTAAAAATAAATGGTTCCATGCTTGACTCCAATTCAATTGGATCAATGCTGCTCTCAATTTATCTACAAGTAGGTGGAAGTCATGCGCAACTACAGTAGATTTGATGAAACAAAAAAATCAAATAAAAGAGATTTGATGAAATAAAAAAATCAAATCAAAGAGATTTGATGAAACAAAAAGAATAAAAAATTAAATAAATAATAAAAATAATTCAAATATTTGCATAAACTAAAAGAACAAATAAATAAATAAACAAATAATATTTTTGATGGCAAAGAGAAATCAAAGATTTGATCACAAAGATAAATCAATCAAAAAAGAAAATTAGAGAATGATAACTCTCCCAATATTTTATATATATTAATCAAAAAAATTAAAGAATAATAACTCTCCCATTATTTTATATGATAACTTGACAGTATTATATATATATTAATATTTAATATATGTATGCTAGTTTTATCCCCCTACCCCGGCGACTTTCCAAAGGTTCTATGAATTCCTGTTGAACACGCAACTTACTTTAGGAAACAAAAATGACGTTGCGTAATCACTTTACAAGTCATATGTGCCCAGAACGGTCTTTTTATCGAGTCGATCAGTTACTCGAAAATCATCTTTTACCAATTTCCATCGTCCACTGAAACCCATCCCACCTTGTAGAGCATTTGCAACCATGGTTAAGGCCATTAGAGTACACCAGCTAGGAGGTCCTGAGGTAGATTTTTTTTTTCCGATCATATTTTTTTCTGCAATTTAATAACTTAGAGCTCTAACGGTTTCATAATTGCGATTTCTCTTCTTTCCATGTATTATTGTGTGTGTTGTGCATCTGTTATAGCAAATTTTGGGGACTAAGAATGAGCTTGTTGTTCATGGGTTTCTGTGCTGGGGTTCTGAGAGTCTAATGGATCCATTTCGTCTTTAAGTATTAGAAGGTTTCGAAATCAAACGCTTTCTCGTGCAGGGGAAATGCGAAGGAATGTTCGAATGTTTACAGTTTGCCAATCTCCCATGTGTCTAGAATTGTTTAATTGAATGTATACGTTAAACCATAAAGTTTGGGTGAAAATTTTGAGATTAAGAACTCATAATGCAGCCCTGTTTAGTTTTTTTTAAAATGGAATTTTGCTGATTACCAAATTTAAATTTGAGAGGGATGGCGAGAAAACAATTATTCCCTAATAACTCTTGGAGTTGCTCCCATACATTTTGGAATACTGGTTTGGGTGGACTGGCAAAGGTCTCGTATACTCTGGAACTTGATCACTAGGTTGAAACCTGATGCAAACGGAACATCAGAATCAGGAGGTTGGACCAACTGATTCGTCAGAAGCAGGAAGCAATTGTAACTCTATTTGCTATGTTTAGAAGTAGTTTTTAATGACTCAGTCTTTTAGGTACTGCTGCTATGTGATTACTAAATATAGAGATTAGAGATCAAATAGGAGAGTATCTCCTGAGCAAAGGAGGATTTTAAGTTGAAGAGGAGAGGTAGATGGAGGGGGTAGTAATATAGTATTTTCTGGTAGAGGGAAACGAGCAATATAGGCTTCTTAATATAATTTATTTATGGATATTTTCTGGATATGGCGTAACTGAGAATGTGTTCCTCATTATCTGTAATGTCTGGGCTTTCTGGATAACCCTAAATCTTGCCCTAGAATCGCAAATATAATGTAGTTAGGGTTTTTAACTCACCAATTAAATGCCTTAAGCTGGATAAATCTTGGTTTAGATCCTGCAATTAGGTTAGATGCCATTGGAACATTAATGACTTATCTATTTAAATCATGTAGATACATAACTATTTCAAAACTATCTACACATTATCCATAATGCATAGTGGAAGGCTTAATCAAAATAGGATTTGGATGAGGAACTTGATAAGTCTGCCCGAAGCTATCCATACCAAGCCCAAGAGCATGAGCGTCCAAACTAAGACAACCCACCCCTTGGCCCAAGCGGCAGGAACGTCCAAACTAAGACAATTACACCCTTGGGGTGGTGTACTTGGCAGATAAACTTGTATCTGCTTTCCCTATCGATGCTGCCTTATCCACCCCTCTTATGATTGAAACTCTTTGAATCCATCCTAACAACCAGTCATAGTTTTGCTTGATAGGAAGCCTTGGAAGGGGTGCTTGTAAACTACTCAACCCATCTAAGCTCAAGAGCACGAGCATCCAAACTAAGACAACCCACCCCTTGGTCCCAAGCGGTAGGAACGTCCAGACTAAGACAATTCCATCCTTGAGGTGGCCTACGTAGCATGGGAGACCTCGTAAGCTACATCTCCCTAACTTGCTTCCTTCATCCTTACATTTGATTGATCATAGGATATATATATATATATATATATATATATATATATATATATATATATAGTATATTCATTTTAAAGAGCCATAATTACTTATATGGCTCAATAATTGCTGCAAGCACCATTATTGTATAATCATATATTTCGTATATATGTATATATATGTATATTGTATATACATATATATAGATATATACATACATATATATACATATATATATATACATATATATATATACATATATATATACATACACATATATATACATACATATACATATATATAAAATATATCATTTTGTTTTCATATATATCTCATGGAGCGATCTTCTACATACTTCTTGATATCTGCTTCAATCCCAAATGATATTCTATTTCTTTTAAACTGCTGTTTTTATTCAGATAGCCAATTGATTTCTATTCCTTGATGCCCATTCATATGGTTCGCTCTTCCCTTGATATCTTCTTTTGGTGGGGAAGAGTTGCCTCCTTTCATCAATTCCCTCACCTTGGTAAGGGACACACCCCTTCCTAAACCACTGCTGCCTAACAACCCTTTAATTTAATTTAATTAAATATATTTTAACTTCAAAAAGATCGCTGCTCTTGCCTTGATTAATTCGCTGCTGTTGCCTTGATTAAATCGCTGCCCTTCTAAAGTCTTAATTGCTGCATAGTGCTCCTTTATGTCATGATATAATCGCTGCCTTAATTATCACTATCTTTTAATATATCAACCGTTCCTTCTTTGTAATTAAACTTGCTGTCTTTGATGTCAGCCTTTAGGCTTATTTCCTTGGTCAGCGTTTATGAGTCTTAGATTTATAGAATTGTTCTATGTTGCAACTGAGGAGCAGACCCGCTTAATCAAAACCCAAGTGCTGCAAAATTAGAATAATTGAAACCGAAGGGGTGCAAAATTAGTATAATATATATGAGGCGAACTGAAAAGTTCCCTCATCCCCACAAATCATTTTCACATGCTAAGTGTTGTGCTGGCCATACTGGGATCTAGACATCGCCTTTATCTAACACTAAGCACTTTCATCTGTGATGAGTTGCATGAAACATTTTGCAACAGTTTGGCTTTGCTACAGAAGCAGGACTGCAAATCGAGAACGTCTTCTGAATAACAATTGTACTTTGGGGATGGAGAACCTTAGTTCTGCAAGTACGTTTATAGCAATTCAAACTAATCATATATATTCATCTAAGCAAATAAAACAACTAATATAATTTAATTCAATAATTTTAAATTCCAAAAATAACAGATTGCTTATGAAATAGTTCTAGGAGCCTCCATGCATATCATGACAAAATAGAATACTGAAAAGTTCCAAGAGTGCATAGTGAATAATAGTTGTGCAAGATGTTTTTCAGATAGCATCTTGTATCATGATTTTACCATCCTTAACCATCTTGCAAACAAAGTGATAGTGAACATCTATATGCTTAATTTGAGCACGGTAATCAGATTCCTTGTCGAACAGATAACACTTTAATTGTTACATCCAATCTTCACATTTCTATGCCCAAAACCAATACCTGAAAACAATCTTTGTAACTACATTGTCTCCTTACAAGCACGTGTAGCAATCCTGTACTCTACTTTTGTAGTGGACAATGCAACTGTGGATTGCCTCTTACTTATTCAGCTAATTGTACTTTCAAATAGAGATTACACATAGCCATTGGTTGACCTCCTAGTGTTTGAATCTTCAGCCTAATTTGCATCAACAAAACCTTGTATGTCCAACATCTTACCCACATTACGATTTCAATCATAACAAATATAGTAACTAAAAATCCCATGCAAATATTTGAACACCCTTTCCACATAATTTCAATGCCCTCTACTAGGGTTAGACATAAACATGCTAAGAACTCCCATTGCTTGGGCAATATTTAGTTTATTATAAACTGTAGCATACATTAGGCTACCTATAACATTAGCATAAAAAATATTATTACATTTTTTCCAAATCATCATCAACTTAGGACATTGTTACAAAGATAATTGAGTATTGACAAGTAAAAGAATACTCATTTTCTTACACTCCTGCATAGCAAATTGCTACAAAATAGTGTCAACATACTTCTTTTGATTAAGCCAAAACTTTTTGTCAACCCAATCTCCATTAATCTTCATACCCAAGGTATAGTTTGTAGCCCCCAAGTAGTTCATGTCAAAGGCACTAGAAAACTAAGTTTTGAGCTCCCTAATCATCCCCTCTCTGATCCCAATAAACATGTCATCAACACACAAGACAATGATTAGGAATTGATCATTAGTTAATTTGAAATAAACAAAATGATTAGCCTCACTCCTTACAAGCTCTATTTCCAATGCAAAAGCATAAAATTTCTGATACCACATTTGAGATGGCTGCTTTAGACCATACACAGACTACTTTAACTTGCAAACCAAGTTTTCTTTTCCTTTCATGACAAAATCATTAGGCTGTTTCATCTAAATTTCTTCTTCAAGATCTCCATGCAAAAAAATAGTTTTAACATCCATTTGTCTTCTTCAAATTCACAAGCAATTGCAATAGAAAGTAGTAATCTAATAGAGGTAAGTTTAGTAATAGGAGAAAATGTTCCACCCAAATCTATCCACTCAACTTGAGAGTAACCTTCCATCACCAGTCTAGTCTTGTACTATTTCAACTTACCATCTGCTCTAAATTTAAAATCAAGTTTTATAATAAAATCCCATCCACTGAAACTAAATTTAAAACCATGCGATTGGCAGTTAAATTGATGATAGGAAGAGATCCAAGCTGCCACTTATAACTGACATTGCTTGCATGACAAGAGATCTAGATAGACCCCTAAAATAGATGATCTAAAAATAGCACATTGGGCTAAACCTAGAGACAACTAAAAATAGCATGGACTATAAATCTATGTTCCACATGGGCATCTTACTCCTAAAATCGGCTCGCCTATCCCTAGTGGCATTTTTCGTGATGGCAGGATGGTAGAAGACATCCCTTGGACATCCCTAGAGTTTTTCAAAATGATGGAATGCCACTAGGATGTGTACATGTGTCTCTGACATGAAACATACATATGAATTTATTTGTGTTTTTTGTTTGACGATTGATTGTTTAGGGCTTGTTTATATAGTTTGGGGGTTTGTTTGATAGGTTTGTGT
>VDFB02059638.1:0-63623 GCA_007258455.2 Sequoia sempervirens | reverse complement strand
TGTTGGGGGTAACCCAGTTTCTATTCTATTTGATTCTGGAGCATCTGATTCCTTTGTTTCTTCATCAGTCGTGTCATGATGTAGACTGGATGCGGTAAAGTAGGCCGATAGGTGGCAGGTAGAGTTAGCTTCGGGTGCAAAAGTTGCATCCCTTTCCCTTGTGCCAGAGTGTAGATTAGAGGTTGGACCTCTCTAGACTACCTTGGACCTTCGTGTTATTCCATTGGGTTCTTATGACATTGTCATAGGAATGGATTGGCTAGAGGCTCATAATGCAGTTATTGATTGTCGACGTAAGTCGATTAGATGCATTGGGACATCTGGTAGAGAGATAGAGGTAGTGGGGGTTCAGAGGCCGATCTCCTTGAGGATCATCTCAGCTATACAGTTGAGAAGGTGTTTGCGGCAGGATTGCCAATTGTTCGCTGTTACCGTGGATGATTTGGGTCTAGGAGGTGGAGAAGAGAAGGTTTCTCTTGATAGTCACCCCATCCTTCAGGAGTTTTCTGATGTCTTTCCAGACGAGATTTCAGGGATGCCTCCTCAGAGGGACATTGACTTCAAGATAGACTTGGTACCTGGCTCAAAGCCCATTTCATGAGCTCCCTATTGTATGACTACTGAGGAGTTGAAAGAGCTTAGGTTGCAGCTTGAGGAATTGCTAGAGAAGGGTTTTATTCACCCTAGTGTTTCTCCATGGGGAGCACCTGTCATCTTTGTGAAGAAGAAGGACGGTTCACTTCAGTTATGCATTGATTACCGACAGTTGAACAAAGTGACCATCAGAAATTGGTATCCTCTTCCTAGGATTGATGATCTATTCGATCAGATCAAGGGTGCTACCATCTTTTCAAAGATTGATCTCAAGTCAGGATATCATCAGCTTCGAATCTTCGAGTCAGATATTCATAAGACCGCGTTCCAAACGCGGTATGGTCACTATGAGTTCACAGTTGTGCCATTTGGTTTGACGAATGCACCCTCAGTGTTCATGAGTCTTATGAATGGGGTATTTCGTACATACCTTGACAGGTTTGTTCTTGTGTTCCTAGATGATATTTTGGTATACTCTAGAACAATGGAGGAACATGAGGAGCATTTACGACAGGTATTGCAGTGTTTGTGAGATAATCAGCTGTATGCTAACTTGTCGAAGTGTGAATTCTTTAGGACTGAGGTTCAATACCTTGGTCATGTGATCTCTGGGGAGGGTATTTCAATGGATCCTGCAAAGATCCAAGCGATCTTAGATTGGCCTGCACCCACGAATGTGGCAGAGATACGTAGCTTCATGGGGCTAGTGGGTTATTACAGGAGATTTGTGCAGGACTTTTCGAGGCTAGGTCATCCTATCACCTCCCTTCAGAGGAAAGGAAAGAGGTTTGAGTGGTCTGAGAAGTGTGAGACAGCCTTTCAGTGTCTTAAAGGGAAGTTGACCAGTGCACCTATACTTGTGATACCGGATCCTGTTGGGGACTTTGTAGTTTGTACAGATGCGTCCTTGGAGGGATTAGGAGCAGTATTGATGCAGGAGGGTCGTGTCATTGCATATGAGTCATGGAAGCTCAAGGATCATGAGCTAAACTATCCTACCCACGATCTTGAGTTGGAAGCAGTGGTTCATGCATTGACGAGATGGAGGCACTTTCTTCTTGGGCATAGGTTTGAGTTGCATAGTGATCATAGGAGCCTTCAGTATATCTTCACGCAGCCTAACCTTAATGCTAGGAAAAGGCGATGGATGGAATTTCTCTGTGAATATGACTTCGAGGTGAAGTATATCCAAGGGAAGGAGAATGTGGTTGCAGATGCCCTTAGTAGGCGAAGGCATGAGATATCTGAGTTGACTCTTATTGTTGATTTGCAGAATCGGATTCTTTCTGCCCTCCCAACCGACAGTTGGTATCAGGATGTTAGATCGGTAATAGAGGCAGGAAGACCCCTTGAGGGTAGATATTCAGGATACTCTCTTGATGCTGATGAGATATTGAGACACACGGGACGCATATATGTTCCCCCATCATGTGAGCTTCGCGCTTTGGTCATGACTGAAGCACATCGTGCACCTTATTCAGCCCACCCAGGGGTGAAGAAGATGTATGCAGATTTGCGTCAGTTATATTTTTGGCCAGGGATGAAGCGAGATATTGCGGATTTTGTGTCAAGATGTCTTGAGTGTCAGCGGGTAAAAGCCGAACACCAGCATCCAGCAGGGCTTTTGTAGTCACATTTAGTACCAGAGTGGAAATGGGATATAATCTCATTGGATTTCATTGTTGGTTTACCCAACTCTTCGAGACGGCATGAGGCAATTATGGTGACAGTGGATAGGTTGACGAAGGTAGCACACTTCTCACCTATGCGCTCTTCCTATACTGCATCATCCGTAGCTAGAGTGTTCATGGAGGATATAGTGAGGTTGCATGGTATTCCACGTCGGATTATCTCTGACAGGGATCTAGTGTTCACCTCAGCTCTATGGACGTCATTACAGCATGCGATGGGAACACAGTTGAACTTCAGTTCAACTTACCACCCAGAGACAGATGGACAGACTGAGAGGGTTAATCAGATCCTCGAAGACATGTTGCGTATGTATGTGATGGACCAACAGACACGATGGGAGGACTATCTCTATTTGGTAGAGTTTACCTATAATAATGGCTTTCAGAGTTCTATCGGTATGGCTCCATTCCAGGCATTGTATGGGCGACCATGTCGCACTCCCTTGAGTTGGGATCAGCTAGAGGACAGAGTAACTTTGGGCCCTGAGATGTTGCATGATATGGAGCAGCAGGTGGGTAGGATTAGGGAGCACTTGGTGGCAGCTCAGGATAGGCAGAAGAAGTATGCAGATGCGCATAGAGTGGATCGTCAGTTCTCCGTAGGCGATAGAGTCTTCTTGCGTGTGCGTCCACGAAAGAGTCCAATCCGTTATGGAAAGGGCTCTAAGTTGGTGCCTCGCTTTGTTGGACCCTTCGAGATTCTCGAGAAGATTGGTCCTGTTTCTTACCGTCTTGCTTTACCGCCCAGTCTCTCGCGTGTGCACGACGTGTTTCATGTATCAGTTCTTCGGCCGTACCATCCAGACATTTCTCATGTCCTTGATTGGAATGCTTTGTAGGTAGAGGACGGGCAGCTGGCTTTGGAGCCCGTGGCCGTGGTCGAGCGCAGAACGCTCGCTCTTTGAGGGCGAGATATTGATCAGGTTAGGATCCAGTGGAATCCTAGGGATGACTCATCATCCACTTGGGAGGATGCAGCTAGGATGAGGGAACTTTATCCCTATTTGTTCGCAGGCTTCCAGGAGTAAGCCTGACCCTTGGGGGGGAGGATGTAACACCCCTTCATTTTGTTATTTTGATCGAACAATGTTCGTTATGTATATTTTGCCTTGTTAGCACGTTGGTTATAAACTTGGTTACTTTTGATCACTAATTATTAAGCGATGTAAACATTATGTTTTGATGTGATGGTACTTTTATCAGATGATGTTATTATTTCATGTTGTGGATTAAATTATCATGTATGTGAATTATTGATGCTTTAGGTTTTGATTTTGCAATTAATGATTAGAGATGTCAGTTAGCGATATTGTATTGGTGAAGGGGACGGGATCACATCACTCGCACGTGAGTGCCCTGTGATTCCGCGACTTCCTCTTCACGGTGTGTTTTGATGTTTATATATATATGTATGTATGTTCAACACTCGGGTTGTGTGCAGGATGCAGGTACAGGACATTGACTCCACCTGATTTCGCAGGTCTGAGCATGTCCCTTGTTCAACGGAAATGATTGGGAGATAGTAGCTTGGGTTTCTGTGTCGTGACATCACCCTAGCCATAGTGGGTCGTCGGGTTGTCAGTTGGGATAAGCTATTTTTCTTGTCATCTCGTCTCCCTTTGCTTGCATGATTTAAATTTCCTAGTGAAATGGTGTTGCTTTATTTAATTTTATTGCCAAAATTCATAATAGAGTGCTTATTAATTAATTAGTTGATTTAATGCAATTATGAATAAGCTAACCGTGAAATTAGATTTATTGTAGATTAATTAAATTAGTCCAATTGTGTTAGCATTATTAAATAATGATACAAAGAAATATACATTAGAAGTTGTATTGCATTCCTCATGTAAGAAAATAAAATTAAAAATGATTTGTTTTAAATGTAATAGTTGGATTCAATTTTGTGAAATAAAATGAATTTAGTTAGCATTGTGGGGTAAATGGAATTGGGTTTTTTTTTAAATGATTATTATGCATTTGAAAAGGGAAAACAAAGTTGTTTTATTAATTTCAAAAAATATATATATATATCCAAAAATATCTAAATTTGCAATAACTTTTGGTGGGTGGCTAAATTAGGGGTTTGACATTTTTTTTTGGAGGCCATAAGGTAAATGCATTCTTTTTTTTGAATTATCTTTTTTGAAAATTTGGTAATTTGAGAGAGAGCAAGAGGAAACTTAAAAAAAGTTTGGAGAAAAATTGTTGAAGAAGGATTGGAAAAGCTTGGTGGAGGAGAAATTTGAAGGAGCACAACCTCCATTGAAGGACTTTACAAAAACTTGGAGAAAACAAAAGGTTCCTTGTTTTTTTTCCTTCTTCATGCAAATTTTATTTTAACCATTTTTGTTTGAAATGGCTCAAATCAGTTTTGGAAAATCAAACCTTGGATTTCAAAACCCATCATAGAATCACCATTCAAACTTGAAAATGAAGAGTTTGCAAAATTTTTTAGAAAACAATATGAACCAAAAATTTTATTCAAACCATCATTGAGAAATTTGAAACAAATTGGATATTTCAAATGGGTTTTGTTGAAAACTTGTTTTGTTGAGAAATTTCTATTTCATTTGGGTGAAATTTTGGAATTATGGTGTTAAATTTTGATGCTTCTATGAGAATTCAGTTTGTTTCTCAAATTCCCAATCTGGGTATTGAACAAGAATATTTTTACAGTCATGTAGTATGACTGTGTGTATATATATGCCTATATATATGCATATATATGTATATTATGGAGTGTATATACATATATATGCATATATATTGCATATATAATGTTGTAATGTTATTAAATTTTAGTCTGGTAAAATAAATTTTAATTTTTTTCCTATTACGGGTCTTTGTGTTTAAACCCAGAGTTCGCATTGTTTTTGAGCGGCGTTTGTAGGGGGATGAAACCCCAACGCGTGGGCGGCACAGCTTCACTGGCCGCCGCTCCCGTGGAGGGAGGCGCTGCTAGTGAAGGCAGTGTCGCTGCCTTCCCTGGCAGCGTCGCCCCCTGCGCGGGGAGGCCGCGGCTGCAAGGAGACCTGCGTCTCCCCTGCCGCGACTTCCTGGGCGGTGTGGGTGTTTGGGTTTATAAAACCCTGTTGCATTCTTCGTTTTTTTTTTATATATCATTTCTTTATTTTATTTATATATATTATATTAAATATATATATATATATATATATTATATTATATTATATTATATATATCATATTTAATATATATCTATAAATATATTCAGAATTCCAATGTTTTTTTTAAATAATAATTATTTATTATTTAAATATATAATTAATATATTTAATATATATGAGTTATATATATATATAATTTTTTTTAATATATATATATATTATATATATATTGAAATATATTTTTATTATATTTTAAATAATGAAATAATGCAATATGGTTTATTTCAGAATATTTTAATATTAAAGTAAAAAGTTAAGTGTTAATTATATATATAATGCGTAGTATTATATATACGTCGAGTATACGCAATTTATATATATGTTTTCTTTCTTTTTAAAATGATAATTGTGTATTATCATCAAGTTATTCTTGGCAATGTATATGGAGTTATTATCATTATGAGAATTTTGCATTATGATTTAATGATCAAGCGTAGATTACGAAAATAATTGCAATACATTAGATCACTCATGTAATTGTACTAGAATTGATTTTAATTAATTTGAGTAATGCACCAAGGCGTTGAGTGAATCGGATTTACGAAATCCTAAAGTAGTTTGCTTTATATTGCTTATGATGCTTCTTCTTGGTGTGGGACAATCTAGTCAGTGTTATGTAAGTCTTCCAGATAGGACTTTATTTTATGTGGCTTGAGTTGTTGTTATATTGATCAACCCTAGTTTACCTTGGGTAGTGCAGGCAATGTGTCCAGTTAAACCCAGTTATCTTGGACAGGATAGGTTGACTTCATGTCTTGTTTAGGGATTCATTATCCCTAGGTTGCACTTGAGTACCCTTTGGGGGTGGCATAGTTCCATGTGTTGTCTTAGAGAAGTGGCTTGCATTGAGGGCCGACACACAAAGTGGTGCCAGGAGATCTCAATGTAAGTCGGTTAATTCAGTGAAAACTTAAACCAATCAATTAGCATAGGTGGTACCAGCATTTAAAAAGATTAATTTTGCCTCGCTCATGGACGCAAGTGCTTGTATAGACTTGGTATGAGACGAGAAGGCCTGGAATGGCAAGATCGTTATCTTGTCCCTTCGAAAGATAACTGATTCTGCATTGGTTTGCATGTGGGGCCGGGAGTCATTAGAGGTTACCAAGATATCCCGAGATGGGGGCCGGGACCTAGGAAGACTTGCCAGGATATCCCATGCGACATTGTGATGACACTTCTCTTAAGACAACATTATGTTTGTATTCGTGATGTATTCATGTATTTAGAATCTGGAAGCATTGTTACCTTTATGTCATGTGATGTCATGTTCGTATCCTTTCCCGGTTGAGTCATGTTGTCTATGTATAGAGGTTGTTGGTCATGCCCTGAAACCCTTGTTACTATCTCCTAGCACGGGGGGTGAGCCTTCGGGTATCACATGGTTGGGTGGAACGTGCACCATACTCCGTTGTGTTGGCATTTTCTTATGTGGACGAGACTTTCGTGTTGGAGAGCTCATGGGAGTCCAGTTGCTACCTTGGTTTCATTTATGCTAGTGCTTGTATTTTATTTACCCCTCACTTTCATCGAGGTGGAAATTGTAATAAACAATCATGTCATTGATTTACCTCATTCTTGGAATGAGAGATGTAATTGTAATAATATAACTTTTGTCCTTAGTAACCATGAAGGATCTCATGGTCTTAATGGAAATCTCATGTATGGAATGTATGTACTTTACTTAGATTAAGTGAATGTTGTTATGTTTCATTTCATGCATGTTGTTTTAATTTGTGAATTAAATTTATCTTTGTTTCGCGACCTTAGGGGATTGTTGGATTTGTCTTGTTATCATACTTGTATTTGTATTTAAAAAAAATAAAATAAAAAAAATGTAGTGAAATTGTTAGTAGTTTGCAACTTCCCCTAGGGTTGCGTGGCGGGGCATTACATATGTAGTCTATTTATTTCCATCTCATGAGGGGATTTTGTAATATATATATATATATATATATATGATGAATGGTGTACTTGGGGGTATCATGGAATCCTCCATCCTCCTTCCTCACATGATTTGTTTCTTTTGTTTCTTTACTCTCTTTTGGAGAGAAGTTTTTTCCTAGAGGGTTTTCTCCTTTTCTCCATTTGTGAGAGTTTTTTTTTTGCATTTGTACATGGGTACATAACATGTCCTAGTAGTCGGGACCCATCCTTGCATCATTTGTAAAAAAATCTTCTCCCTCAGTTGCACTTATTGGGGGGTGTTGATGTAATTAATTATTTAATTACACTTACATAAGTTTACTTAGGCATTTAGTTATGTTCCTAGGTATTATTTTCTAGGTTCTCATGTTTACTTATGATAAAATATTATTTCTAGAATTCTTAGTTGGATTTTCTAGAACTTATCTTATCTAGCTATTTTGCTTGATTCCTAGGTAGTTACTTTGTTAGTTGTCTCATGTCATAGGATTATGAAAATTTTTAACATCATGTTCATTACTATATTTCAATCTTGCCTATATAAGGAAGGTGTTTTTACTCATATGTAATATAATTCATACCTCGTCATTTTGATAGGTCTTAATATCAAGCAAGCTCATTTTCTTGCATATCCTCTTGTAGAAGGTTTTCATTGTTTTTTCAAGTGGTTTTGGGTATTGAGCTAGCTCTTAAATATAGGTTGTTGTTTGAAAAGGAAGGTAACAGGTATGCTGAGGTGGCACAATGTCCTCCTGAAAAGACCTTGGAAGAAGTGGACATCTCCAATTACTCGGCCACAAAGGTTGAATTAGGAAAAATTACTCATGAGAGTGAAAAATTAGATGCTCAATCCATATTTAATTCTCTCAAAGAGAAATTTTATACCATCAAGAAAGTGAAGGATCAATATAAGGCCAAGGTAGAAAAACTAATTGTACTACTCCAGAAGCTTACCCGATCTTTGGAGTCAGTTTAATATGTGGCCCTCAGCATTGTGAATCTGATTATTTAGAAAGTAGAAAATGTGCATGCAAGTGGTAAGGTAGCTGGTGAGTTCATAGATCGAATGATGGCACAAGGTATAAAAATATTGAGATCATTTGTAAAGAAAATAAAAAATATGAAGAGCTTAAGGTCAGAGTTGGAAAAAATTGTTGATGCTTTATCTCAGGAGCAGCAAGACATGCAAAATAGTTTGCAAGCTTGGGTCAAAATGAAAGAGCTCAAATTGGATACATTAGTGGAAGTTGGGATCATTTCCTTGATAGGAAAACATTTGTAGAAATTAAGGAGACCATGATATAGAAGGTGAACATCATCAAGGAGTTGATTGATGACTTGCAAAGTACTCAAGAAGTTAGCCAGGAAAAAAATTGAACCTTATCGACAAAGTTGAAGAGTTCCTTCTAAGTTGCTTCATGAAAACCAAAATTCCCTTTACTCAGATACAATTGTCAAAGAATTTACCAACATGAACCAAAAAGAGTTTGAAGATCAAGCCTTTTTAGTGGCTTTAATGGATAAGTTTCTAGATATTCAATTGACCTTGGACAACCTAAAAGTGTTTTTAAGAAGGCATGATGAAGCTTATAATACGGTGAAGGATTCAATCCTAAGAGTCCTTGCTATTGGAAAATATACTTCAGGCCCAAATAATGATGAATTTCAAGCCATCATGAAGAAGTATGATGATTTTTTGATGGACATTGAAGAAAGCTAATATTTCCTTAGTTTAACTTTTCAGTATTTTCATGATTTTATGTAATTAGTTCTAGACAATTTACATGCCATTTTTAAAATTGTAATTGCATGTAAAAACAAAGAATTCCCAAATCAATTGGACTCTCTTGTTTGAATAATTCAAAGTAGTTATTTATTTTCCTAGATTAGGTCTCTACTCTCCTCTATATATATGAGGGAGTTTTATTGTATCAAAAATATTTTGATCTTTTGAAACTAGATGCTACCATTTTGAAGAGCATAATTGTAGTCTTTGAGTTGAATGTGAAAATTTTAAATCAATCAATAAAAGAATTAGATTGACTCCAACCTTTTATTTTGAGCATGTTTCTTATATGCGAGAGTGTCTTATGCCATTCTTTTCATATTAGGTTGAAGTTTATTTGTAAGTGGCATGTTATTTCTTTATTGAGAGGGAATTTAGATATAGTACTGATAGACTTTGTGCTATCATATTGCATTTGGAGCTTTTATGAATTTGGTTGAGAACGCGTATTCTTTGAGCTGCAATTTTCAATTATATTCTTGTATATGAATCATGTTAAGAATGTATAATCTTTGAGATATAATTTTTAACTATATTCATGTGGTTACTCTTTGAATCATTTTGGGAATAGCTTGAAGTCTTTGAGCTTTAAGTTGTTTCTTTTTCTCGTGTGATCTTACTATTACTTTTGGAACCATCATGAGAAAGTGGTCTAAGACTTTGTTCTTTTGTGCACTTTCTAAGATACTATCGTTCACTGGTACTTGTGGGTATCGACTATTATTGCTCCAATTGGTTTTATTTAAGGATATCATTGTAATTTGTTTACCTTATTCTAAAAAAAAATAATATGCTAATTAAGAAACCCCCATGGATAATCATAGTGTACACATCTTAGTTAAGGTTCTAGTTGATTTTAGTGAGTAATAAGAAGGGAGCCTCCCCGTTATAAGAGGAGAGATTCATATCTCATCATAGTTGTGGCTGAAATCCCAATTTTGTAATTTGTAAAGGGATTAGAAAATATTCACCCAACACTATGTGAAATTAATTATAATTATTCATCATGGTTTTATCATTTCACGTATGCATGTTTTATTGGGATTAACCATGAATTGAATGTTGGCATTGAGATTTAGTTTGGAAGGCTTGAGTTTGTGACATTGTGAGGACCTTCAACTTGCTGGTCAAACAAGGTCTGGGGCCTAGGTTAAGATCCCTAAACCTTTTCCCAAACCTATTAGTGAAGCAAAAACCCAACCTACATTCCAAATTTGAAGAAACGAAATCTCGTTTACTAAATGAGATCATGTTTCCCATTTGCCCATTGAAAATGGAATGGGGTCCCGCTTAATAAACATGATCTTGTTTACTAGTGGATCCTATTTAATAAATAGGATCTCGTTTAATAAATGGGATCCTTAGTTATATTTGAACATTATTTTTTATTTTACTATCAAAGAGGTACATCTTGGGTTTGAGAATTATTTTGTACGACCAACTGTGACATATTCCCTATTTTCTATCACCTTTTATCTTTTTGAAGCTATTCAACTTGGGATTTTTTTCAATTTTGAAAGGAGACATCATTGGGATGTTGTTACAAAGGAATTTTGTTGAATTGCTACTTGTTTTCAAAGGAGGAAGAGGAATTTTATTTAATTTCTACTTGTTTGAAGGAGAAAGATAAATTTTGTTAAATTGCTATTTGTTTTCAAAGGAGGAAGAGGAATTTTATTTATTTGCTAGTTTTTTGAAGTAGGAAGATAAATTTTGTTGAATTGCTATTTTTTTTCAAAGGAGGACGAGAAATTTTGTTTAATTGAGCTACTTGTTTGAAGGAGGAAAATAAATTTTGTGCAATTGCTACTTGTTTGAAGGAGGAAGAGGAATTTTGTTTAATTGCTACTTGTTTGAAGAAGGAAGAGGAATTTTGTTCAATTGCTACTTGTTTGATGGAGGAAGAGGAAATTTGTTCAATTGCTACTTGTTTGAAGGAGGAAAAGGAATTTTGTGAAAAATTGCTACTTGTTTGAAGGAGGAACAAACAAGGAAGACTCTCAAGTTTTTGACTTTCATTTGTGTATTGTTGATGGTCAAAGTAGCACAACAATGTTAAACATAATATTTCTACCCTATTTCTCCTAAAAAAGATAGACAACCTAAAGCAACCTATCTTCCAAGGTCTTTGTAGTTGGTTCTCAATTGTGCTGATGTTGTTCAGTGGCCAATGAAACTATAATGTTCAAGGGGCCTTCTCTTCATTCTTTTGTACCCTTGGGTACTTGCAACTTTCCTCTTCTTAGAAGTTTGATCCTCTAGCTCCTTGATCCTCATCACCACCCACTAGATACTTTGATCCATCACTATCCTTGCAATTTTCCTAATATCAGTGGATTCTTCCTCATCCAAGTTTAAGCCTCATACTGGGGATCCAAGGTTACACCATCATCGAATAATGTATCAGGAATATCTTCCTTCACCCCATACTCAATCATTAATGGGATGGGAAACATTTCATAGTTCCACCTTCTTACATCATATCCATCTTGTAGATCAATCCAAAAATCTTCTAACAAATCGAAATGATTCTCAAAGACAGTAGGGAGAAAACCATTCATCTTATGCTTGGGATAAAAATGCTTTCGAGATGTATATAAACCCAATTTCAAATAAATCAATTCATCAAAAATTTCCTTAGCAACCACATTATGTGGGCAACTATACTCTCCTAACTTCATGGAAAATTTATGGCAACTAGTCTTATGCTAGCTAGCAAATTTAAGATTGACTCCTATGGCTTGATAGATGAATTCCATAAGGACAATTCTATTACTGCAACATCTTGGAAGTAGATGAGGATGACCATCAAAACTTGCCAACCTAAATTAAGTAAACTTGGGGTATTGAATGTACCAATGTCCCTATTTTGTAATGAACACCATGAATTCCCTGCTTAGTCTATACCCTACATCACATGTCAACTGGTTAATGATAATATACAAGAATGCATCATTAACCCTTTTATAGTGCAACTCTGATGTTTGCAAAGTTAGTTGATCATAATGATCCCACACTTTCTTCTGTCCAAGGGCTTCTCCCAATACTCCAACTGCATTCAAACCAAGCAAAATTCCCCTCCTTGTAGCTGCATACACTACATAAGAAGTCATGAAGAAACTCTTTGTTTTCCCCACTCTAAGCATCTAATTGTGTAGGCTCTCTAACAAAATAATTGGTCAATCAAATTGTTGCTTTCCATCCAAAATGGTTTGAATGAATGGAAACATCCATTCCTTAAAATGTGAAGAATCTCTCTTTCTGAACACTCTGGAAAGCATCATGATTATGTCACCAATCTCCTTACTAAAATCTACCCTCTTTGGCTGATTACGAAGCTTAGTCAAGGATTTATTTTCCACCCTCATCCACTTCTTGTTCATGTGGGTCCTGTTAGCTTCCTTTTGGTTGCTATACAATTGTATTATGCCTCTAATTCATTGAGTTGTTTGGGGTTCTGTGGTGTAGGTGCATCAAACATGAAACTTATCATCTGTGGAGTGAGATCAATGATGATATTCTCTTGCAGGTCCACACATTGCCTTGTTGTTGGGTTGTAAGCTCCCGTTGCAATAAGTATGAGCTCTAGACATTGAACTGATAAAGGAAAGAGGGAAACATGTACCAATCCAAATTGAACAATTCTTTTTGTTCTCCCTATCACATCCTCTATGAAAGTTTCTTCAACCAAATCCTCATAGTTGAATGGCCCTAAGTTTTTATCAGTGATATCAACCCAGTCTGAATCCACCTTGTTGGTTGTAAGAGTGTGACTCTTGTGCTTATATCTCAAGGTGTAAGGGATTTGCTCCACCTTTATCTTCTTAGGCTCTATAGTCCTTGAAATTTCTCCAACCTAGCCCCCTCTTTGAGAAGCTTCTTCAGACTCTCTTGACATTTTTCACTTCTACAAATAGTCCTATAATAGATCAATAAAGACTTGGAAACCATTACATTGATATTACCTTTCATATCATCTTCTATTCATCCAAGGAAACTCTACATAGTCAAATTTGACACTTATCAGAAGTGAAGCCAAGAGAGAATCAAGAAAAAATATCCTTTTAACATATGCAAGATCAAGATCGGAACTGGGATGAGACCGAAACTGAGATTAGAATGGAAACCAGACCTAGAACCAGCTAATGGTTCCAAGTTCATTTCCCACTTTAGTTTTTATTTTTCCAAAAGAATAAGGGTGTAGACCAGAATCAAGATTCATCAGAAGTAGGATCATTTTGGGAATTGATTCTTATGAAAAAACTTATGGGATGAGTTCATTCTCAGATCTTGTTTTGCCAATTTATTATCAAACGAAGCACATTTAAATACATGGTCACATCAACTTTAGACTTAGGTCACATGAAACCATAACGAAACCTTAAATAAGGGGTTTAACCTCACCCTTAACAGGAAAAAACAAAATTTGAGCTTTTTAGGGCATGATATTGTAAAGGTCAATGCATAAACCCTAGTTTGCATGACTCGTCGACTTATAAAAATTAGGGCATCAAAACCTTGATGTCAAAACCATTAACTTGACATGATAATAGGATCAAAAGGGGTTGTCAAATAGATTCAAACATTTTTAAAGCACATAAGATCCCTCCAAATGAAACCCTAGTTAAAACTAGGGGATGGTAGCATGGACACACCACCAAAACGAAGAAAATGACACCAAAACTACAAAATGAATAGGAAAAGCCGAAAAAAAAAAGGGAGGAAAACAAAACCAAACCAGAAACAACAAGTGAAACAAACAAGGAAACAAGAAAATATCCACAAAATAAAGTATCATGACCATGCGAAGAACACCATGAATAGGAATGAGAAAACAACAAAAAAAATGGGAAAACCACCTACCTCAAAATTCCAACAAGAAAGGATGAAACTCAATCCGATTCCACTTGCAGATACTTTCCCTTGACCAAATCGTGCTCCTCTTTCACACTTTCTCGGCTCTAGTTCACTAAAACAACTTAGGAAATAATAATAATAATCCAATTAACCTTGATCAAAGTTTAAAAGCCATTTTGCATATGTGATGAGGTTGTAATTAATGCAATTAATGCGGTTGGTTAGGTGTGGAATTGAAACAAGGATGATTACATACAAAATTGCATATGTAAGAGGTAAGGTGGAAGCGGAATTAGAGTTGAAATGGAATTAGGAATTTAAAGTAAGCTCCATATTCCATTTTGGTTCTTGTTCTGGCCCCATAGGAAAGAAAATGACAACAAAGGAATAGGGGCGGAAACATAACCAAAATTGGATCTAGAACTTTATGCAAAGTTCCAAGTTTAGTTCTGATTCTAGTTCTGCTCTCGCCAAAGGAACAAATACTAACGAAAGACAAACAAGAAAATAGAAAACAAAAGGAAATGGGATTGGAACAAAACCCATCCCAAACAAGATACAAACAGGGACAAAAAGACAAAGAAAACCAACGAGAGCGGGATTGGGGTCAAAACTAGATAAGGAACTTTTGCAAAGTTTCAAGTTCGGTTCCTTTTCCGGCTTTGCTTCCACTAGGGGAAAAACAAAACACAAAAAAACAAAAGACAACTCAAGGGGGAAATGGACCCAAGAGTGCAAGGAAAACCAAAAAGACAAAGAAAACCAACAAAGCAAGGATGGGGCTAGGACTGGAACCGAATCTAGACTTGGAACCTTCACAAAGTTTTGAGTCTAGTTTCCATTCTGGCTCCGCTTCTGCCAAACAAAAAGAACAAGGACTTAGAAGGAAAAAGGACAACTCCTAAGACCCAAAAAAAAACACCAAGGACAAACAAACACCAGGGGGACCCATTTTGACCAAATATCAAAATGGGGTGGTTATGCAAGGCATAACATGTATACTTCAAAAAAATTCAATCATGGGATCACAATGTTGAAATAAGAGAAAAGATAGGAATGTATTGACCCCTGAAGAAATTCAAGCAAAGAGAGAGAAGGAGAAACAAAGACAAAGAGAAAGAATAAAGAGAATTAAATCAATGAATGATGGTGAAGCATCCAATTCCACAACTATTGAAGATAAAAACATTGAGGAGACCATGGATGTAGACGATGCAAACTTGCAAGAGGTGAATGTGGAAACTATCACAAATATACAAACTACTCCTGGTATGTCTTCAAATATCCCTTTCAAAGCTTTGGAGAATGTTTCAATAGGCACAAGTCTAGGTACATCTTCAAATCCACCTTTGAGCCTCATGGAAATGGAATTTATTGGAGATATAAAAAATGTTGGATATAAGAATGTTGACATCAATAATTTATTCGTAGAGTTCAAGATTTGAGTCAAATTGTTGTTGAAAATGAAAATGAAAATGAAAAAAAAATTGTTATTCAAAATGAAAATGAAAATGAAAATGAAAATGAATTTCTGGGAAGTGATGTTGAAAATGAATATATTTTTTAAAAAAATTGAAAGTGATGTTTTGGATAATCTTCTTGGTAAGATTTATTGGAGACAAATAAGAACACATGCTAATAGATTATACAATGAATTTTTTTATCGTAAAAAAATTTCAGTTCAATGTCAACTAATGATGCAATTGATGAGAATGCGGAAAATGAGAAAATTAATGAAAAAGTTAGGCATTTTTGTTAAACAAATAAGAAAATATCAATTAGTAAAACATTCTATGTCTACTATTTCTAGTGCCATTAAGTCTATTAGAAAAAATAGTTGATCTAAAGATAATAAATTAAGCAACAAAAAGAGTTATAACAACTGCTAAAGTTAATAAAGCAATTTTGAATAAAAGAATGGTAAACAATATTAGTGAAGAACTTTAAATATACATCCTAAAACATTGCTAAGAGCAGAAAAAAGAAGAGAAATTATAGAAAATGATCCAATTAACCAATGTTGGAGTTTTAGTGGTCGATTCCTGGGGTCTGACATGAAATTGAATGTTGAAATTAAATCTTTGACTGAAAAATATTGGCATGATAATACTAGTGTATCTTCTAATGCTAGAGATGTTTTAAAATTAAGAGTGGCATCCAAAGTTCACGATCTTCATCCAAAACACCTATTAGATACAAAACAACTAAATTTTATAGAAAATTTGGTGGTGATTTAGTGTTACCTTGTAATATTAAAATAAGTCAAAGGTCTTTTGAAAAATGTAAACCTTGGTATGTAAAAATTAATAAGCAACAAATATCTTGTTGTAAAACACATGTTCAATTTTGTTATTTTTATGATTTTTTTCACTATATATGTTGTAGTTTGCATACTAACACGATTATGCAAGAATGTGGTATTAATATGCCACCTGAAACAATAAGGGAGTTTATATCATGTTTTTTCTTGTGAAAGATCTAATGGAAAATTATTTTATTTAAGTTCTTGTATTTCTGGACAATGCACTAGTTGTGGAAATCTTTCATTCTTAAGAGTTTGCATGCATGAAAGTGTTGGTCACGATTTTGGAAAAACAATAGTGGATGTTAAAAGATTTAAGAATGTTAACTATTCTCTAAAAGATGGAAAAATTGGAAAGCATTGTGATTTAGTTACAAAAAAAGTTAGTGTACATGCATTCATATTATAATTTAAGAATAATATTGTACCAAAGTATTTCATGCACTCTCAACATGCTCGATGGCTCGATGGCCAATTTCACACATCTAGAAACAAATTTCTAGTTGGTAGTATGCTATTAGTGGTTGATTTTGTGAAAAACTATACTATAGCTCTGCAAGAGGAAATTCAATCATAGTATTATAATTTAGTGCAAGTAGCTATGTTTGTTCATATTGTTTATAGATATGTAGATGATAGCTCAAAGGATGATTGAAATTTTTTGAGGGAGTGTCATTTCTATTTGAGTGACATCCGGTTACACTTTTTAGAGTTTGTTCAATACTGTTTCAATATATTTTATAGAAATTTAAGAGAAAGAAGAATCTAGATGATAGAACACCTCATATGGTAAAATAATTGTATGAGACAGTTCAAGAATGCTCGAATGTTCTATTAGTTAAGTAGGGTTCACAAGGAACTTAATGTCCAACATATGTGGAGTTTTTTTGAAGTTGGACATGGTAAAAGAGAACATGATGGAGCTAGTGCGTGTGTTAAAAGAATTCTTGCTAGAGAACAATTGAAATTTGAGGATGCAATAAAGTTTAAAGATGCACGTGGGATTGTGGATTGGTGCAATACAAGATTATCTACACCTGGTTCGAGCAAGTACTCTATAGTTTTCCGATTCTTTTGGTTGGTTCAAGAAGAGAACATTCTACCTAGCCTTGATTGTGAGATAATCAGTGGATCTACTAAATGACATTCATTTAAGAGTTCTAATGCAAGCACGTGGACTATCTGGACAAGGGAGCTTGCATGTTTTTGTCAATTTTGTATCTTAGGAGATTGGGAAGCATGTGAAAATATGGAATGGGTTGAAAATTGGAAGGAAAGATCGTTGACACCTGCACAAGCACACAATCAATATGAAACAATAATTGAAGACAATGATCAAGTGTTTGCATATGAAGAATATGAATGTGTTTCATACCTTGTACAAGAATGTAATTTAATTCAATTTATTTCATTTTATTACTATTTTGTAATACTAAATTATTTATTTATATACATTTGAATGGATGCATGTAGATTGGTTAAATTATATGGACATGTGCAGGTTATTAAATTAATTTTTTTTTGGAGGACATGTATATGATGTTGTTGCACCTAAGGGGAATGAAGAGGAAACAAAATATTGGTCAGCTCATTGTGTAAAGACTAAACATAAGTTAGTAGCACCTCGAGAAGATGATGATGGCTATCATTATCCAATAGATATGGAGATACCCTTGAGACATCCCCTTAAGCAAATTTTGATAACAAGTTTTTGATCCCCTCAAGCAAATTTTTAGAACAAGTCTTTGAATCCCCTTAAAAAAATTTGAGAACTTATTTGATGATGGTTATCATGTTTTACAATAGGATCGGTGGTGATTGTTGGAACTTGGCTATGAAAATACCTGATAAGGAATGTAATGCCCCGCCACGCAACCCTAGGGGAAGTTGCAAACTACAACCAATTTCACTACAATTTTTTTTTTTTTTTTTTAATTCAATTACATGAATGATAACAACACAAAGCCAACAATCCCCTAAGGTCACGAGACAAAGATTAATTCAATTCACAAATTAAAACAACATGCATGAAATGAAATATAATAACATTCACTTAATCTAATTTAAGCACATTCATTCCATACATGAGATTTCCATTTAGACCATGAGATCCTTCTTGGTTCCAAGACAAAAGTTATATAATTACATTTACATCTCTCATTCCCAGAATGGGGTAAATCAATGACATAATTGTTTATTACAATTTCCACCTTGATAAAATGAGGGGTAATTAAAATACAAAAGCACTAGCATAAATGAAACCAAGGTAGCAACTGGAATCCCACGAGCTCTTCAACACGAAAGTCTCGCCCACAAAAGATAATGCCAAAACAACGGAGTATGGTGCACGTTCCACCCAACCATGTGATACCTGAAGGCTCACCCCCCATGCTAGGAGATAGTAACAAGGGTTTCAGATCAAGACCAACAACCTATAAACATAGGCAACATGACTCAACTAGAAAATGATAGGAACATGACAACACATGACATAAAGGTAACAATGCTTCCAGATTCTAAATACATGAACACACCACGATTACAAACATAATGCTGTCTTAAGAGAAGTGTCATCACAATGCCGCATGGGATATCCTGGCAAGTGTTCCTAGGTCCCGGCCCCCATCTCGGGATATCCTGGTAACCTCTAACAACTCCCGGCCCCACATGCAAACCAATGCGGAATCAGTTATCTTTCGAAGGGACAAGATAACGATCTTGCCATTCCAGGCCTTCTTGACTCATCCCAAGTCTATACAAGCACTTGCGTCCATGAGCGAGGAAAAAATTAATCTTTTTAAATGTTGGTACCACCTATGCTAATTAATTGGTTTAAGTTATCACTGAATTAACCAACTTACATTGAGATCTCCTGGCACCACTTTGTGTGCCGACCCTCAATGCAAGCCACTTCTCTAAGACAACACGTGGAACTATGCCACCACCAAAGGTACTCAAGTACAATCTCGGAATGACGAATCCCTAACCATGACATGAAGTCAACCTATCCCGTCCAAGATGACTGGGTTTAACTGGACACATTGCGTGCACTAGCCAAGGTAGACTAGGGTTGACCAACATAACAACCACCCAAACACATAAAAGAAAGTCCTATCTGGAAGACTACATATCACTGACTAGATTGTCCCACACCAAGAAGAAGCATCATAAGCAATATAAAGTAAACTACTTTAGGATTTTGTAAATCCAATCATTCATCACATTGGTGCATTTAAACAATTTAAAACAACTATGTTCTTGCACAATCACGTAAGGGTTTGAAAATTTGTTTGATTCTTGTGGACACAATACATATGTCAAATTAAATCAATCCTTCTTCGTTAAGCCGCAATTTCCTATATCCAGTTTCCGTCTAATCCTTTTTACAAATATCTATATATAAGTTAATTACTTCTCCATTTTTAAGAAAATAAATCACCTTTCCAATATACACACACTTATCAATTATAAATATATATATATAAACATCTTTTAAACTATATATATATATATTTAACATTTAATTACACTCAAACTACTTCACTCTTTAATATAATAAAAAAACTATACATATATATATATATTAATATAATATATATATATATATATGTGTATATAAAAACTTTATTCTAAACTCATAAAATAAAACCTTTAACCCATTATGAAAATATTATAATATATATATTAACATATATTATAATATATATAAAATACAATATCATATATTATAATATATATTAATATGTATATATATATAATATAACATATATTATAATATATATATATATATATTATAAAATATATATAATATAACATATATTGTATTATATATTATAATATATATATAACATAACAAAAAATAAAATAAAATAAATAAAATAAAACAACAAAACATTTTAAACACCAGAGGCCGGAAAAGGCCGGCCGGCCAGGGGGAGACGCCGGCCTCGGACACCCCAAGCTGCCTCACGCTGCCTTCACTAGCACCCTTCATGGGAGCGGCGGCCAGTGAAGCCGCCGGCCGCCCATAGGGTTTCACCCTTAACAACAAAAAAAACGCGGCCATAACAATGCGAAAACAGGGTATACACAGGCCCTAAAAAAAAACACATTCCAATTTACCAGAATCAGTTTTATAAAAATTTTGACAGTATATATGAATATATATGAATATATATATGCTTATATAAAAAAAAATATAAATACACACAATCAAAACAATGACTGTAAAAAATAATATTTTTTTCAATACCCAGATTGGGCAAACTCACAGTTTGATTATAAAAGAAAACTTCTCATTGCAATTTCAAAATTTACACAATAATACCCAAATTTCACCCAAATAAAATAGAAATTTCTCAACAAAACAAGTTTTCAACAAAACCCATTTGAAATATACAATTTGATTCAAATTTTTCAATGATGGTTGAATAAAATTTCTGGTTCATGTTGTTTTCTATTTTTTTTTGCAAAACTCTTCATTTTCAAGTATGAATGGTGATTCCATGATGGGTTTAAAATCTAAAATTTGAATTATCCAAACTACATTTGAGCCATTTCCAAACAAGATTTTTGAAATAAAATTTGCATATAGGAAGGAAAATAAGGAACCTTTTGTTTTCTCCAAGTTTTTGAAGAGTCCTTCAATAGAGATTGTGCTCTTCCAAATCTTCTCCTCCTCCAAGCTTTTCCAAATCCTCTTCAACAATTTTTTTTTCCAAGATTTCTCCAAGTTTCCTCTTGCTCTCTCTCAAATTACCAAATTTTTAAAAAAAGATCCTTCAAAAAACACATGCATTTACCTTATGGCCTCCAAAAAAAATGTCAAACCCCTAATTTAGCCACCCACCAAAAGTTATTGCAAACTTGGATATTTTGGATATTTCATTTTTTTTATTTTTTTTTTGAAATTAATAAAACTTCATTTTCCTTTTCAAATGCCTATTACACATTTAAATTCCAATTCTATTTATCCCACCATGCTAACTAAATTCATTTTATTACACAAAATTGAATCCAACTATTACATTTAAAATAAATCATTTTTAAATTTTATTTTCCTACATGATGAAGCAATACAACTTCTAATGTATATATATATATATATATATTTTTGTCTCATTATTTAATAATGCTAATACAATTGGACTAATTTACTTAATCCACAATAAATCTAATTCACGGTTAGATTATTCATCAATTGCATTAAATCAACTAATAAATCAATGAGCACTCTATTATGAATTTTTGGCAATAAAATTAAATACAACAACACCATTTCACTAGGAAATTTAAATCATGCATGCAAGGAGAGACAAGGTGACACAACGAATAGCTCATCCCAACTGACAACCCGACGACCCATTATGGTTAGGGTGATGTCACGATACAGAAACCCAAGCTACTATCTCCCAATCATTTCCGTTGAACAAGGGACATGCTCAGACCTGCGAAATCAGGTGGAGTCAATGTCCTGTACCTGCATCCTGCACACAACATGAGTGTCGAACATGCATACATATATATAAACATCAAAACACACCGTAAAGAGGAAATCGCGGAATCACAGGGCACTCGCGTGCGAGTGATGTGATCCCGTCCCCTTCACCAATACAATATCGCTAACTGACACCTCTAATCATTAATTGCAAAATCAAAACATAAAGCATCAATAATTCACATACATGATAATTTAATCCACAACATGAAATAATAACATCATCTGATAAAAGTACCATCACACCAAAACATAATGTTTACATCGCTTAATAATTTAGTGATCAAACGTAACCATGTTTATAACCATCGTGCTAACAAGGCAAAAAAAATATACATACGAACACTGTTCGATCAAAAAAAACAAAATGGAGGGGTGTTACAAGGAAGAATGGTCTACTTGCATTTGAAGATTATGAAACACATAAAAAGACTATACACTATTCACATTTGGTGGTGACAAAAAATATAAAACTAGATCGGTATTGTGGAAGACCTACAAATAAAGTGCTATGGATAATTTCTATGGAAGAGCACGAGACAATCATAGATGTCTTGCAAAAAGAGAGGATGTAGATGGTACAATGGATTAAGTAAATATAGGTAAATATAGTTTTAGTTTTATATTGTCCTTTTAAATAGATTAAATACATGTTTTGATATTTCTCAAGTGTGTTATTAGTTGAAATTTATTTAAATTGTCCTTTTATAGATCCTTAATCCATCATCACAAAAAGGAGAGTCCATGCAGATTCAACCTAGACAACATGGAATACTTGGTAAAAATAGGTAACTATTAGTTAAATTATATTTAATTACATTTTTTTTATTATATATTGATATTCCTTGTACATTAATAGTTAAAATTGATTTATTATCCTTTTTTGTATCCTTAAGCCATCATCACATTGATCTTATACTTTGAAACAAAAGGGAGAGGATGCAGATTCAACCTACACACGTGTGGAATATTTTTAAATATAGGTACTTGCATTGTGTAAATATAGATAGTTTTATATAAATTAAAATATGTATGTTTTGATGATTTCGTTGATATTGCTTGTACCATTTTGATATTAGGTGGCATGAAGACCTACATTTTGGCCACAAGTTTTAGATGTTCTTGAGATGACATAGCCAAATTTTGTAAACATTATTTTGAGTTGACATATATGTACATACATACTTACACAATTAAACATTTTGTATAAATTACAAATACATGTACATACACAATTATACTCTATGTACTTTTACATATCAAAATCAATATTCTATATATTTTGTTTGTTAAATGTGCATGTTTTCCTACTTTGAAACTTTATATTTGATTGTATAGTCACTAAATATCACATATAAATTATTGTTAAATCAATTATATCAATTGTGATTAAATATGAGACATGTAATTTGAAGTATTTCATCCCCTTAAGACATCCTATTAGGACATATCCTATATATTATACTTAATTATATCATTTCTTATGATGAGTCACCCTACTTTGAAACTTTAAATTTGATTATATAATCACTAAACAACATGTATATTACTTCTTTGATCCCCTTAAGACATCCCTTAAGATGTCATATTAGGAAATATCCTAAATATTATACTTAATCATATCATTTGTTATGATGAGTCTCATATCATTTGTTATGATGAGTCACCCTAAAGTATAATACTTTTTTATATTACTTAATATTTATACTTAATTATACTCTTCTTTGATCCCCTTAAGAAATCCCCTTAAGACATTGTATTAGGACATATCCTAAATATTATACTTAATTATATCGTTTGTTATGATGAGTCACCCTAAAGTATTATACTTGTTTATATCACATAATACTTATACTTAATTATACTCTTCTTTGATCCCCTTAAGATGTCGTATTATGACATATCCTAAATATTATACTTAATTATATCATTTTTTATGATGATTCACCCTAAAATATAATACTTGTTTATATCACTTAATACTTATACTTAATTATACTCTTCTTTGATCCCCTTAAGATGTCGTATTATGACCCCTTAAGACATCCTATTATGGCATGAATTAAATAAACATTGACACTTTATAAATTGTATAGAATGTGATTGTTATGATGAGTCATCCTAAATTCTAAGTTAATTATAACAATTGCAATTAAATATGAGACATGTACTTTGAAGAATTTCATCCGCTTAAGACGTCCATACGTGAAGATGTTTGCTATTATTCGATTTGTATTTTGAAATCATTTGGTTTAGGATGTTTCCAATTACATGGAAACTTGTAGATTAACTTTGTTGTCTCTTTTGAAAAAGGATATGACTCCCATTCCAACAACAGTACCAGAAGAAAGGGTGGATGTAGAGGATGAAGGCTATAGTATTTTTGTTGGATGCTATTATTTCTTTTAACAACTTATAAATTAGTGTTTTTTGCGGAACATGAGGTCAAGAGGACTTTTCCATTCTTAAGTTTTCTCTAGCACTTTGCATGATTTGTAAGTATAGGAGTACATGATTTAATTCCAAAATTTTAGCCTATTTTTGGATAATTAATTTGTATGACTATTCTTTAATTTTATGTTGTAAAAGAGCTAGGAAATATGGTGTATATGTATAGAATTTTTTTTTGGAAAAACTCATTGCATTTTGATTGCTATTTATGTTTAGTTTATAGAATTTATTAATTATTTTGTTCTCTAATCTTGTATGGTATTGTTTATTTCTTAAAATTTCACCCTTTGTGGTATATAAAGGGTAAAAGCAAGAAGTTGGGTACACGAAGAGGGGAAGTTTCGGCCAAAAAAAAATCTCGCAGAAAACGCGTACGTGTTATTAAAAAAATGCGTATGCATTTAGGATCGGGTACCCGATCCTAAAAAAACGCGTATGCACTATCAAACACATACGCGTTATAACGCGTATGCGTTATATAATGCATACATATTTTATAACACATAAAAATTAATTATTTAAAAAAATAAATACTTTTTAGAAATGCGTACGCATTTTAGAACGTGTACGCGTTTTAGAATGCATACGCGTTTCTAAAAAGTATTTACTTTTTTAAATAATCAAGAAAGTAAGGAACACATGCGTTTTGTAACGCATACACGTTTTGTAAAAACGTGTATACATTTTTTAAATTCAAAATTTCCAACCCACATGCTGCCTCGGTTTTAGGCTCGGAAAAGGCTTGGCAATCCGAGCCTTAGCCTTTGACCTGCAACTAAAAAACTAAGGCAGATTGAAGAAGAATGTCCAACTTTGACAACATAGATGATGGATTTTTTTTCTGAATGAGTCTATAAAATTAAAACCCATTAGAGAACAAAATGTCTACTTTCTAAATATATAATTTTTGTTAAAATTGGATTAAGTTTGCTATTTTTTAATTAATTTCTAAGAAAACTAGTCCTTAAACTTGAAATATTAGGTTTTTTTAGTTTTTTAATAACTTTTTATTGGTTGATTTTTTTGTAAAAAAAATTATATGGGGCAAAAATTCAGACAAATCTCTACACAATGAAAAAAAAGAGTCAAAAAATGTTTTGTTTAGGTCCAATTATGTTGTCCGTACACGTTGATTTGAAAAAACATCAATTAAGGCCAATAAAAATTTAATAAAAAAATAATATTCAACCAAAAATTACAAAAAAAAATCTAGACCAAACTTCATGTTGTTAGCTCTCTTTTCCTAAAAGGAATTAGCAAAATAATTTTATTTGGGTCAAAAAGTGTTGTCCGTACACCTGCTTGGTATGGTAAAAAAATAGGGACTTTTAAAAAGTGGTTTTTATAGATCCTTATCAAAATGTAATTTCTATAAACTGGGTATTTTAATAATTTACATATTTGGAAACTAGATTCAAAATTTTATATTACTGAATTTTTTTAAGATTCATTGTGGAAGTGCCTCAATTTTTCAGTCTAAGTGTGACAAATTCTGAAAAATAGCAAAAACATTTCCACTTTTTGAGCTTTTTGTGTACCCAACTTCTTGCATCAACCCTAAACAAATTGATTTCAAGTTTGTAGATTATGATTTAGTTTCTTATTTTATTAGATAACCTATGTATTAGGACTCCTTAAGTCATCATATTAGGACATGAATTAAATAAGTGAACATTGACTAATTATCTCTAATTATTGAATGTATATATCATGTATGGATCACTAAATTTGTAAAGTACAAATATTGAAATGTCCTATTATTTCAACTTTAATTTCATATTTGTATTTAAAATTAAACAATAATAAAGTCCATTATTTACAATATATTAAGTCCATGAAACTAATATGTATTAAGTCCATAAGAGTAAAATCCATGAAATAAAGTACGTGAAACAAAATATTAAGTCCATGAAACAATATATATTAAGTCCAAAAGAGTACAACCCATAAAATAAAGTCCATGAAACAAAATATTAAATCCATGAGAAACCAAATATGTAGTCCATGAAATAAACAAATACAACCCATGAAATCATGTCTAACTCATATCGTCTCTATAATCAAGAGACCTCTTCACACCATGTGGACTATGCAGATGACCTGGACCACTCTGTACAAGAGAAGGATGAAATCAGATGTGAGACAATTAAAAATGATTTAATAAAAAAATAATTTATAATTCATCATAAAATTAAATTATCATCATATCTGGCTCTGGATGCTTTGGTACACCTAGACCAGCCTCTAAATTCTCTGAATCAATCTATATATACAAGAGAAATAAAGTTGAAATTAGATGTAAGTCTACAATTAAAAATTATTTAATTCAATTTAATTTATAATTTATCATATTTAAATTGTACCATAAGAGGTTGTGCACCCTCTACTCTAGGACCTGTTTGTACATGATCAACTACAAGATGTGTCTCATGCTACAAAAGAAAAATAATTTAACATGTATCAGCTGATATATATATTCAATTTTAAATTTAATTAAAGTTATTCACAATGTATAATTTGAAATTGACTTTAAATATAATAAAAAATTTCAATTACCATGATATATGGAGCCTGCTCTGCATGTCCTCCTAGAGGTGTAACTATGATTGTTTCATGCAAGAAATTCACACTAACAAAGTCCTACAAGATCAAATCTAAAGCATGCATACTTGAATTACGTTAAAATATATATATTCAAGTTTTCACATTTTGTATAGAAACTTTTTTAAACAACCTAAAATTAAGAGGCCTCACAAGTAGCCACAACATCTAATTTTTGTCCAATGCCCATTCCCATTGTCGTATCAATCTAGACATACATATAGAAATTTAATGCTTATAATATTTACAAGTGTACATGCACATTTGATATATAGTGAATTAAAAAGTCATAATTGTAACTATAGGCAATGTAAGTTAAATAATTTACAATATAAATGTACCTTCCCTTGATCTACGATACTTGATAGTGGAGGAGCACTCAACAACCCCTTGGGTGGAATCGACATGGAAGTTGATTGACTCCCTTGAAGCAACATAAATATTTAAAACATATGTTCATGATTGAATTATAAATTTAAAAGTAAGGTTAAAAATTATTTCATATATAATTAAAAAATTGAAATCAAAATACCCCATAAGGGTTGTCGAATAGGACTGGTGTCAACATATGTACTCACGGTGCAGATGATTGCCCCATCGTTAGTGTCATCTATATACCAAACAATTTGATTGTTAAAATGTATTTCAATTTCTTTTGATATATATGTTCATTAAAATTCTTATAAATTCAACATGTAGATGCATATTTATACCTATGTTGCACTATCCTTAGGGTGATGCTCTGCAATAAGAAATTCTATGAATGAACTAAGGTGACCAAATGATCCACCAGAATCTCCACGTTCACCTGAACTGGGTGTGGCTTGATTAGGTCCATAGAATAGCTGATGAAAACTAGTACATACATGTGGTGTCGACACTTGTGGAGTGGTACTAGGACCAAATCCATAGAACACCCCTCCATCATCATGGTCTCTATGCTCCCTAGCCACTATTGTAGAAGCATGTTGATCAAGGTCTCCTGCGAGCGTACTAAGGGATCCTAATGTTGATACCACTGCATGTTGATGTATAGGTGTGGGAATGGAAGGAACAAGAGGAGAAACAAGAGGTTGCACATGCATGGGGCATTGGGGATCAACCCTTTCCCCTAACCTTTGTTGTGACAATTCTACCACCAACACCTGAAATGATTTAAAATCAAAATAATTGGGATTTTTCCCCAAAACAAACTCTACATATAGTTTCCTCAAAAAATATAATGGGACCTCCAGATTAGTGTGTGGTGGACTATCAAATACCATATACCATCAATCCCAAAATATGCACTCATTTGTGGATGTATACACCACCTCATGGATATTCTAGATTTAGTGGCAGGAATGAGCTACTGAGTATTAGGGTCGATAAAATAAGGGGATAGATGGGATTTTTTTATTTTTAGGTCTAAAATTTGTTTATATGAGAGAACATCTGCATAAAATTGTATCATCTCCTCTCTATTTCATTGATGCCTATCTAAGTTAGATTTGATAGTCCTAATGACATCAACAACAAACATTTTGCATCATAGATGCAAAACGTCTCACATGTGGTGCAATCAATGCTTCATTTTGCATATCATTGATTTGGTTTTTAATGGATGCCACATGTTCAGTGATACGTGCTTGCAAGCGAGCCTCATCTGATCCAGTGGTTGGCGGAGGTGGGATATGAGGTGGAAAAGGTGGAGGGGGAGGTGGAGGGGGTGGAGGTGGAGGTTGTTGAGGCTGTGGATTAATTATAACATCAATGCCAAATTGATCCATGATATCTATATAAGTGTTCACCTGCATTAAATTATACAAAATTAACATACAAACTTACAAAATTACATGAAATAGTTAAATTTTAAATGTACATGCAAATTTGTTTAAATAGGACATGTATACATATACATACACATACATTCATTGAACTTGAGCATGTGAATACAAATTTAAAAATTCAATATGTGCATACATTTAAACTAAAAAATGCGATGCATAATGTATGCATACATCATTCAACTAAACTATGTGTACATACGAATTTCAAAATTTAAGATCTAGAACTATGTAATTTTAATACATGTACATACTAAAAAATAAACTTGAAACATTCACAAAAATCTCATTTATGTCTAACACATATATAAATTACATTTTTCTAACAGGAGAAATTATGATAGAAGACAGTCATAAAATATATACTATTATAAATTCATCATTATAAGTTATTATATTCTTAAATTCAACACTAAAAAATATCCATCGAACCAAATTCATAAATTCATCACTAAAAATATCCATCCAACCAAATTCACAAATTCATCACACAAAATATCCATTGAACCAAATTCATAAATTCATAACTATAAGATCATTGTCTTAATTTATAAAGTGTTGCGGCTCTATACTACATCTCTTCATTTTTTTGTGTTTTCCTTTTTAGAATCAGACTTTCTCCTCTCCTCTAGCCATCATCGATGCTCATCTAAGACCCCGTCCATAGCCCTAACAACATCAACAAATCTTTTCATCTTAGATGAAAAAAGCCTCAAAGGTGGTGCAATGCATTCTTCATTTTGAGTAGTGTTGATTTGATCCTGAATGGTTCTAACATCGGCATTGATCCATTCTTGCAAGAGAGCACCATCAGTTTTAGGTGGTGGAGGTGGGTGGTAATGAGGTGTAGTGGGCAGAGGTGGAGGTGGAGGTGGTGGAGATGGAGGGTGTGGAGGTAGATTACGGATATTATTGAATTGATCCATGGCATCTAAGTTATAAGTGAACCTGCATTAGATTTATAATTTCAAAATGTAAGATACATGTTTAGGAAATTGTAAGGACTAGAAAAAAAAACACATATACTAATTACATGCTTAAGTTTTCAAAATGATCAAATTACTTTCATCTCTATGATTAAATGCAACAACCTACATCAATGAATCAAAGTATATTAAAACAAGTTGGCACTTCATTAGATTTAGCCATGTAGGCTTACACATGAGTTATCATGTCAGCAATACATGTAAATTAAAATACTATAATTCAAATTAAGGAAATAGAAAGTGCATAAGTGCATCAACAAACAAACCATAACACATATTTTCATGAGTGGAAAACCCTCATAGGGATGAAAAACCACTCGTAAAAGTGCCTCACTGGCTTAATGAAATGCCTCACTAGCGGATCCTTATTGGCTACAAAGTCTCAATGGTTACAAGATGCCTCACGGAAAATGATCACACTATCTCATTGACATGATCATTCATTATATATTTCTATATCACAAGGTACATATGGAGGTTCTTTTACAATTCACATAAAAACTACAAGTAACATTTTCAAGTTTCACCAATGCATCATTCTTGCATAGGAAATTAAGGTAATGCCAACACTATCATGAATTTCTCCCAAGTATTTTCAAATATGACAATTCTACTTCCATTTACCTCTCAAATATCACACAAGAACATTGAAAAACATAACTAATCACGTAAAGCTTCATGAAAGTAAACCTAGTCCTACTAGGATGCACACATGCCTATGCAATTATAAGCAGAATGTTTACCTCTAAACTCAATGTTTCATAGAGGTTTTATCCATAATAAAATAATACTATAGAAGAGTTAAGAATTTTTTTTTGAATTTACATACTCGAATACTTTTTTTATTCCATTCAACAAGCATGGATTCCTAATGATGCTTACACAAGAAAGACTTGCTCATTAATGTGTTATCAACCTAGACCTGCAATCATACTCCAAAGGGAAGAAAAAACTTGTTGATTGTTAGTGAGTAGGGGTTTTCCTTAGTCAAACCCCATATTGGTATTCAAATCATGAAATAAGATAAATGAATGAAGAATGATCACACTATTCAATGTTGCAACTCACCAAAACTCTAGCATTAAGCTCTTGCTTGATTGTGATAGATCTCGACATGAATGCTTCTTGAATCATGATATCTTCATCACAAATGTTAGCTCAAATACAAACATGGTACATGAATGATAATTAGGCATTGTGGGTTACTATTACAACAATGACAGTAAGAATCTTTCGTTCATAGAAGAATATTTTATAAAAGGTAACACTATTTAATGTTTTTAATAACAAGATTCCTAATTTTCCTTCAAAGTGATGAGATATAGAATAAATGCATACTTAAAACATAATGTATTTGTTTGCAACATAATAAAAAATGCTCACAAGCATAAGAAAATATACTAAATTACTCTTGAACCTTCATATTTTTCTTATGAGATTACAAAATGTAAGAACTCTTTCGAGGTGTCAATATGAAGCATCAACATGCCGGTTTAATGAATTTGATACCCAATGGTAAAGATTCCTTACCAAATTTAACTCTCCGCTCATATCAACTTAAGAAAACTTGAAATAGAACTTACCTTGTTGGAGATGCCAATCTCAGGATGGTCTTGCATGAGTACCCTAAAGATTTAGATCTTGTACCATCCGCAAGTGTGATTTCCATCCCCCATCTATAATCATTTCCTTTCCAAAAATCCCTCTCTAACCATTTTGAGAATTTCTCTCCGCTCTCAAAAGAAACATATTTTTTTTGTAACTACTTCGGAGATGCTTTATTTAATTCCTTCTTCATACACGATTTCCAAGATTTGGAACATTTATTCCACTTTAGAAGTCTAATGACCAATTCTATATCTTCCTCGGCAATAAATGTCTTTACCAAATTTGCTGGAACATCCCATGATCTTTTTCTAGGATCACTCAATGATGAACCTAATTTTCCATCTCAAACATGTAGGCATTCTTTCCAATCTCCTTTTGAACCCTTGATTTTATATGCTTGAGCTAGTTTGACAGTTTTGACAAGAATCTCTTTCTTTCGCTCTGAACTTCATTTTTTCTTCTACCATTTTTACCGTTAGGAGGAACAATCAAAACCCCCTTGAGGTTTTGTAGCATTCATTCTTTAGGTTTTCTCATTTAAGAAATATGCCATAAGATTAATGCAAAAGAATAATCAAGTGGTCTTATTTAAGCATTATCATTTATTTATTTATTAGTAATCACAAATTTTGTATATTATCTAATTCATTTTAAATTAATTATTTATTTTCAAAATATTATAATCTTACTGATTATAATAATATTCTCTTGGTTAATAATAATAAATTAAAATGTATTACATAGTTAGAGAGGGTTGTGACATAAATACCTTTAAACCATTCAATATAAATGGCCTAATGGAATACAAATGATAAAATGTGTAAGCCTCAATTATGTCTAAGGCATGTTACTTGAATGAAAAAACAATTAACTATTATTATAGGATGACTTAAGGGGATCTATGCATTAATATAGGATGGCTTAAAGCGATCTATGTATACAAAATTACATGGCTTAAGGGAATAAAATTTGGTGAAGTTTCCCAAGGTAACCAAATTTCATTAAGGTCCTAGGACAAATTAATTCTTTAGATTTTATGGTTTAGAGTTTAGGGTTTAGGGTTTAGGGTAATAGGATGCTTAAGGGATCTATGTTGTAAGGTCCTAGGACAAAATGACATGGCTTAAGTGAATAAAATTTGGAGAAGTTACCTTAGGCAACCAAATTTCATTAAGGTCCTACCTGACAAAATGATGACTTTAGTGATTAGGGTTTAGAGTTTAGAGTAATAGGATGGCTTAAGCAGATCTATGTAGTAAGGTCCTACGAAAAAATGACATGGCTTAAGGGAATAAAATTTGGTGGAGTTTCTCAAGGAATCCAAATTTCATTTTAAGGTCCTAGGACAAAATGAATGCTTTAGGGTTTAGGGTTTAGAGTTTAGAGTTAAGGTTTTAGGGTTTAGGGTTTAAGGTTTAGGATTTAGGGTTTAGGCTGAAGTTTGGGTGGCCCCTGGAATAATGGAATTGCAAGTTAGTGAACAACATTTTCTTGTGGAACAATTGATTGAGATAGATCTTGTTTCAACTAACCAACCTCTCATGAAATCTCATTCATATTATAATCTTGCACGATCTTATTATTGTTAAATTTGGTTGCCTTGGGAAACTTCACCAAATTTTAAGAACTTCTTTGTTCCCCTTAAGAAATGTCATATTACGACCCCTTAAGACATTGGTTTAGGGTTTAGAGTAATAGGATGACAAGTAAGGGGTTGAATATTTTTGATTCATCACATATGCAAGAACATTAGTTAATGAATATTTTTTATTTTATGAATAGACTGACTATTTCTGTAATAGAAACACATAATTATGCATTTTAAAGATTGAGTTTGATGTATACTTTAACTTGATATTTTTTTAATTGAATATAAGATTATTTTATTTAACATGTTTTTCATTAATATTGATAAAATGATAAAGTTGAATATTTCCCACTTAAATGAATTTTATGATATAAAATGTATAATAAAATTAGTTAATGTTGAAATTTTCCAAAGATCCAAAATCTTTTTATTATTATTTTGGATTGTTTGGAATTGAAAGAACCTAAAAGAAAGAAAAGAAAAATATTTAGATTATTTTAGTGTCTAGATAAATAGAGCAAATTGAGATTTTAGACTAAACTGGAAGCCTAATTAACAACTAATTGACTAGAATGAGAGTTAAGATTGTCAAAAGACAAGAGACAACACATGCAACCAAGAAATGGAAACAAGGCATGACTAAGAGGGATCAAAACATAAAATAGAAATGAATACAAATATTATCTAATTAAGTGACAATTGGAAATGGATTGCACAAGGATTTAGGAATTTGCTAACTAAATTTGCAAACAAACATTGAAAATTTATCAATTGTAACGATGCACTAGTCCCACAAGTAAAGTTTAACATATTGTTTTCTATTCTAATTATATCTATGTTCATAATGTTTAATTTAGTGTGTCTCTTGATGAATACACATTTCAATGTACAATATTTATCAAATCCTATTTCATTGTCAATATCAAGGACCCTAATTTACTATGTATCAACCTAAATCTACCGAATAATTTGTTCCATAGGCATGCCTACATACTTGTCTCCATACAATGCAAATGAAATTTAAAACATTTAAGTAATGCAAATGATTTTTTTCCATTATCAAATATTCTTGAGCTTGAAATCATGGTTTTCAAATGCAAAATGATTTGTTTGATTTCAATTTAGGGTTTTAGCAAAATTTTTTTGTTTGAATTCAATTCAGGGTTTCAAGAAGCAATTAAGGTTTTAAATGAACTTTTTTTTTGTTTCATTTCAAATTAGGGTTTTCAAATATAATTTTTTGTTTGATTTGAATTTAGGGTTTCAAAAAGCAATTAGGGTTTTCAAATGCAATTTTTTATTTCATTTCAATTTAGGGTTTTCAAATGCAATTTTTTTTGTTTCCTTTCAATTTAGGGTTTTCAAATGCAATTTTTTTGGTTTTATTGAATAATTTAGGTTTCAAAAGCTAAATTTTATTCTTAAGATACGATTTAAGATTGATTTTTTCATTTCTATTCAATATCTTGAGGGTTTCATTTCATTCTTTCTTCTACTTCTACAAATCATCATTTCTTCTATTATAGGTAAATAAATTACATAAAACACTAAATAAATTGAAAAAAAAATCCTAAAATCTATTAATGTTTTAAAATTTTCAAATAACCATGAGAAAAGCAAAAAGATTGGGGTTGGAGGCACATCTAGAGGTCGTTGTCATCATTGTCAGATCTGTGAAATCAATATCCTATGCTTTGTGAATAATTGAGTTTCATTTATTTCAATAAATAAATACCACTTTAAAATGGGATCCCAATCTTTACAAAACAAGATCCCAATCTTTACAAAATGGGATCTCGATTTTTACAAATTGGGATCTCAATTTGTGAAGATCGGGATCCCTTTTCCCATCCATCAATTTGGGACCCATTAATAAATGAGATCCCGTTTAGAATTTAGGCTCGGGACCCCAAAGCTAAATAGGATCCCATTTTTAAAAGCGAGATCCCATTTTTGGCAAGCCAATTTTGTTTTTTTCCCTAAGGAAAAAACTTCCAGATTTCGTGGACTCATCTTCTTGCTCTTAGCCAACAGTCACATCATATCTCACTATGGATAGTTCAAATCAAGTTCACACGAGTTAAGTTTCAGTTCATTAAACTTGTATAGGTGCACATTAATTTTCTATAATTATCATAGATGTCAATTGTGTTTTTACATGCTTTCATAATGAATATTTCATGCTTCATACCATTTTCATTTTCTCATACATCATTTCACCCATCGCCAAAACAACTATAGTTAAGTGAGGACACTTAAAACCTTAATTGTTACAGGGAAATAAGTACCTTTCATTTTCATTCTTTGTTTTCAAAAACCCAAATAATTTCTATAGAATCCTTTTCCATTTTATTTTTTGTTTTTCCCCATTATTTAATATAGCAACTATAATTCAAATTTAGAAGGAAAGAGAAGGGTAGAACAACTACATTTGGAATACAAGCACACATGTAGAGTGATAAACAATACATTTGAGGGAGTTTGAGCACAACAAATTATACTTTCACCATGGGTGGTGATATAATTAGAAGAGAGCCATTTGCACATAATTAGCTATTGGAAGATAGATTGGTGTCACCTATTTTCCAACATGTTGGATGGATGGACTATTTCTTGAAGTTGACAAAATACAATGAGGATATGATGGAGAAATTTTTAGATACACTATAGCATGATGAAGCAGTATTTAAGGGTTTGAAGGTTGTTTCTTCAGAGTTTGCAATAGCAAAATTTTTTGGTTTTCCAAGGGAAGGAAAGGAGTTTCCAGTATGGGAAAACATTGTTGCTACTAGAGATGAATTTAGAGAACATGGAAAAAATGTGGACTCATCCAACCAAGGTACTAAAAGGTTATCCTAGCCATGGGTTTGAGATTATATTACTTCATATATCATTAAGTATCTTACATGTGATAATAGAGAATCCTTATTATATACAGCTCATTTCAAACTCCCGAGTCATCTCCATCTAGATAAAAGAGTTAATGTTCCAAATTTTCTCTATAATTTATTGAAAATAATGGGTTTTGAATATAAAATAAAAAGGAATAACACTACCTTGTCACATTATTGTTTGGTCACCTTATTGGTTAAAAGGATTCTAAGAATTCAATGCCCACAAGTTTCATGGGAAAGCTTTATCAATTTTAACCACATTGATAATATTTTAGAAGAAACAAATAAATTAGAAGAACCTTTTGTGTCAAAAATGGAAGGATACCTTTACCTTCCTACTTCACCTACCCATAGTAGGGATGAGTCAAAAAATCATGATATGTAGGATACTTAACTTACAAATGTAATGCCCCGTCTTAATAACCTAAGAATGTTGCAATAGTGTAATAAAGGTGTAATAATTTTTTTTTTAAAGTTTAATTATTAAGTTAATTAGTTGCATACATTCATTAGGCTAGGCGACGTTACACTACTTTGAGTTTTCCATAAGTGACTTAAGTATTTCGCATTGCACATATTAATTCATAACATAAAACATTTTAAGATAAACATTGCATTTCTTTTGATTACCATTGATAATAACATAAAGTACAAACATGTTTTTTCCATACATTTCATTTGATAGAATATACAATACTCATCCATCTGATGAGGTAATTCAATAATGATTACAATTACTATTACATTGTTCACCTCTTATACAATTGAGGGATGTTTTCAAATACAAGTTTACAATATACAAAGTGCATATAAGATCCAAGTGCGAGCTCTCCATCCGTGAAGCTCTCGATGCCATGATCAAACTGGGGACCCAACGGAGTAAGGTGCACATTCCACCCAACCATGTGGTACCCGTAGGTCCACCCCCGTGCTAGGAGATAGTAACAAGGTTACCTAGACCTAATCTACTAACCCTAGACACTAGTAAAAACAATCTAATGGTTACATTGCTTCCAGATTTTGACAATTGATTATACCACAAACATGGGGTTAATTGTTATTCTAGGTGGAGTGTCATCACAACGTTGCAAAGGTTACCTAGGTGTTTCTTCCTAGGTTTCGGCCCCCAATCCTTGGATTACCCTGGTAACCTCTTACGAAACCCGGCCCCTATTGCATACCATTGTGGAATCGAATGTCTTTTGAAGAAACAAGACACCGATTTGCCATTCCAGGCCTTCTCATCTTATACTCATGACTGAAGAAGCTCAAGAGTCATAAGAGAGGCAAAGTATCTTGTTAAGTGTTTGAATCTAACTACTGTGTTCTTTAGTTTTCACTGACTTACTAAATATTTGTAAGTTACCTTGACACCACTTTGTGTGTCGGCCCTTACAAATAACCACTCCCCTAAACATAACAAGGTGTCTAAGTTCACTGACTAAGGTTTACAAGGTGTACATATAACCAAATCAATATAAAAGTCTAGTCACGTTTAAAATGAACAAAATTCAATGTTCATAACACATGTGTCAAACCACCAAACAAGCCATGTACACATCCTTAGTTAACACAAGAAATTTATCTTAACAGTCACAATCCCCATTAAAGCAATTGGTCTGGAAGACTTGATCAATAGAGACTTTCCCCAATTTTGCCCAATTAAACAATTTAAAGCAAGACACGTCTATCATTTGTATATGCTAAATCCATACGTATCAGTTTGAAAACAACATATTTACAATCTATTTAAATAAAAGATCTATTTTAATAAAAATCAAGAAATTAACTACTTCATTTAATCTATTTTTCTATCTTTCTCAAATTCACTATAAAATTATATTCTATAATTTTCTCAATCAATTATATTTCTTGTACCATAAAATTTACATAATATATATGTATATTTTGTATTAATATTTCCCCAAAATTATATTTCCTAACAATTTAATCATACATAACCAATTAATCATATTTACCTCCACAATATATATATGGATATATATATATATATATTTGTATATTTATATATATATGTATGTATATACATATGTATTCATATACATATATACATATATATCTAAATAAATATAATATATTATATATATATATATAATTTACAAAATCCACATTATTTAAAATCAAACTTAATAAATGGTATTTTAAAAATTCGCATCACAGTTAAAGAAATCGAATTTATTTCGGTTTATAACCTTCAATCAAGATTTAAACATAAAAAGGGGATAATATTTGCAGCCCAGCCACGATACCCGCGGCCAAGCCGCAGCCGCCCCCTATGGGGAGAGAGCGCGGCCACAGCCATGGCTACGCTCAGCAGCCAACGGCTGCTGCACGCGGCCGTAGCCTTGGCGGCGCTCGCCCCCTCGTGGGTATAGGGAGGGCTTTGGCCCTTCCAAAACAATGGGCTCTGCAATTTTTTTTTAAACAAAAATTTCCAAAAATTTAAACCCTTGTGTTAAATTTTCCGTGTTCGGGAAATTTTGATTTTCAAGAACAGTATATATATAAAATAACTCACACACATATATATATATATATTTATATGTATATATGTATATATAAAAATCTATATGTACATATATATTTATAAATATATATACATATTTAAAACATTTTTTTTTAAAACACAGACAAACAAATTACTGGAAACAGACAATTTTCTGTTTGATTAAATTTTCTACAGAAGTTTACGAAATTTGTGATTAACAGGTTTTGTTTAAAATAATTTCAATTGAATCACAAATTTTCAAAATGATTCCCCCTTTTAATAGATAAATCCTAACATGAAATTTTTCAATAGTTATGTAAATCACATCTGTAGGGTTTTCTATTGTTTATAATGAAATTAAAAAAAAAAAACACACACAAAATTTAATAGTAGGGAATTTCCTTTCTTTCTCACCCAAATTATTTCATAAATATTTTCTTCTATTTAAATAAAAACTTTTACAAAATCTCCAAGATAGGCATAGGAAATTCTAAACCAAAATAGAAATCAAAATACACAAAGAAAAATACCTGTACACCTCCGATGTCTGTAACTTGAAATTTGGCTGTAGAAAGAAAAAGAATCTTTTGTTGCTCGTAACACACAGAGCTCCAAAAATTCTTCTACAATTCACAAGATCTTCCCACCAAAGAATCTTCCACAAAGAAATACCACCAAATACAGGAAAATAACAAATTCTAAGAAGATAATGATTTTTACACAGCAAGAATATTTTCAAAACTTTAATAATTTCCCCATGAGGAAATTGAACAACCTCTATGATTTCTCGAGATCCAAAATATCCTCTCCGTAACAAATTTTCAACAACCTCATTAAATGAAACTTACACACTTGTCGAGAAGTTGCAAATATCTTTTAACAACTTCTCGGCAATTTTGCCCTTTTCAAAATTTGCATGCCTTATTTAATTTATATTTTAAAACTAAATTTCCATTCACATGCATTTATTTTTATTTTAATTTCTAATTTTCAAATGCAATATAATTTACACACTTAATAATTTAATTTAATTAAAATAGTTTAATCTTTTTTTTAAGATCAACTATTTAACCAAATAAGCTAATTAATGAATTAAATTATCAAATAAGTAAATCTCTACCACATTTAAACATTAATTAAATAAAAATAATTAAAGCACAATAACTAACATTAAAATTAACCAATATTTAACTTTCAACAATTTATTCAAACAGAAAATGACAATACAAACCTATGACTCAAGACTAAAATAGACAAAGTACTAAGACCAGGGTTATAGACTAGGCTAGGGTAAACCAAACTACTATCTCCCGATCAACGTATCCATTGAGTCTTGACACGCTTAGACTTGAGTACCCAGGTGGAGTCGGTGTCATGTACCTACAATTCCTGCAACCAACCAAATAACGTGCATACATATATATATATATATATATATATATAAAGCATTAAACAGACACACCGTGCAGAGAAAATCACAGATATCGCAGGGCACTTGTAAGCGAGTGATGCGATTCGGTTCTCCACACCAATACACTTCACAGCAAACTGACGAAATAAATTAACAGTTAGTCCATCATAAACATGTACATATCAATAAATAACTGAAAGTAATTATCTACGCTATATCAAAGCATATCAGAAAAGAATAATCACCATACAAAGTATCATCATGTCATAGAATAATCCACTATCGCTCAAAACCAGCTATCAAAATATCCAAACAAGGTATCATAGTCTAACAGTGTGAAAACACAACAACAGAAAGCATATGCATAAATGGAGGGGTACTACAACAGACACTGCAAAACAACCTGCAACAGAGGGTAAAAAGAAAACCATACCACTAAGAAGACATCAAGAGCCAAGGAAAGGAAAATTGGTTCTTATTTTGTGCCTATATTAAGATAAAAAAGATCCACAAGGCAGTCTCGTCACTTAAGAGGGAAAGGGGAAATGGGGGGTACATGGAGGAAACAAAAAGGTGTTGTTGCAATTCAAGTAGATTCAAAATCAAAAGAATTCCCCCCTATGAATGTATAAACATCAGTCAAACCACAATGGTAATTCTTGAGAACCTCTACATCTAATTCAGAGGATGCCTTTGTTACTAGAAAATTGAGAAAGAGAACCCACAAAACCCTAATATTAAGGGTTGTGAAGATGATATGGGAGAAGATAATCAATTTTTAGATAAATTTGAAGATTTTTTTATTGAGGAGAGGAATGTTAAGAAATAATTGCAGGAAGCACTTGAAAAAATAAATCACTTGAAAGAATTGTTGGTAAGTTATCAGTTGAAGGACAATGAAAGGGACATGAAAATTAAAGATTTCAAGGGGAAATTGCATAAATTTGAACATGGTTCTAAGTTGGATGTTCTTGCATAACTCACTCTTGTGAAAATAGGGAATAAAGAACCTATGACTAACAACAAACCTCCTCAAGCTAAGACTCCAACTGGTTCTACTATTATGTCCCTAGGATATGAATTATGAAAAAGAACTAATGAATTCTCTAAACAACAAGAAGCATAGAAGAAGGAAAAAGTAGAAATGACATAAAACCATGTTAGGACTCTTGAGAAAAAGGAAATCCAATTGAAAAAGATGACAATAAGGATTGAAGAAATTGTAGATAAGTCTGCACAAATCCTAAAATGTAGGCCACTTGCGAGGGTGCATGCCTTATATTTATAGGAGAAATTTATGTGTTTTCAATTTAGTCAACTGGTCAGTAATTTACCAATTTCCATGATCAAGAAATTTGTATTTTTAATTTTTTTTTATTCTACACCTGATATGTAGGATTAGTTATGTGAATTTAATTTGCATAACTATGTTGTGCTAGATAATACATAATGGAACCCATTGATATTTGTGGGGGATTTACAAATCAGGGCATTAGCTTCTTACTTCAAAAAATAGAAACAAAGGGGTGAAATCATGTAAGATTATGTTGAAAGAGATAAATTAATTGCACTCCATATTAGAAAAGAATCAAAAGACCCTAGTGCAGTAATAGAGGAATGGACAAGACTCCTGCAGTATAAGGGTGTTGGTAAGAAAATCATGAATTTAAGAGAAAATCATTATGTTAGGATGTAAAGACTAGTTGTAGGTCTCATACATCATTCTTTTCATTTTGTACAAGAAATATGGGAAAGTTTGACCCCTAAATTACAAAAAAAGGAACCTCACTCTTTATATAACTTCATAAACATGCTTGAAAGGACTTGCAGGTATATGCATATTTCCAAACAAAAGGGACTCACATGGGTACCTCTTACCTTCCATCGGCCTATGATTCTCTACCCAATACCATATTGGATAGGAGAAAATGGTGAAAAACAAGAGGAAGCAACGAGTGTCAAATGGGAAAGACTTTCATGCTATGGACACTTTTACTTGAAGCAACTAAAAGGAGTGGATGTAGTTACAAATTTCAAAGAAATGACCTTGCAATATAACCTCCGATCCTAAACTAATTTCTTGAGGACAAGCAATATCATAGTTGGGGGAAATGATGAGACCAAATATTAGCTAGTTTTTTGTTGTTCCGTTCATACTTTTAGGAATTTCTAGAGACTCATCTCATATACATTTCTAAACATTATCTATCTTTTTATATCTTTATATTCTTTGTTTATATCATTACATCAAACTACATCCATTAGGTCTTTAGTAGGTTTCCCTTGGTTTTTTACTATACTTTACGCTTGTTGGTCATACGAATGCCAATGCCTCCATTGAGATGCTAGTGTGTTGTGTTGTCATTCGTGTCCCGTGATGTAGTCCTCTAGCAACGAGCTACTTAATTCATAGTCTGGACTCTAGAAAAATTCTCACCTAACTTCCTGAAACATCCAAGTTTGTAAAAGGACAATAGCAACCTAGTTGCTCTTCCTTTCATCCTTTAAACCTTAAACTCTTTTGAAACATTTCATTAGCTTAAGGTAGATCAAGACAACCTATTTTTCTAGACCCTCTCATGACCTAGGGTCCTGAGCAGTCGATCCCTCTCCTCTATAGTGAGAATCTAGAGAATATGTGCAAAGATAACTAAGATGTTAGAAATCTTAAAGGTGAGTAGAGTTTAGATGATTAGGAGATAAGAAGAAAAAAAATGGGAGAAATTGAATCCCTTAATTTTTGTGTGTAGGTATGGAGGAAGATGGAGCAAGAAAAGGCATAAAAAAAGTGTCATGTTGATGGTAGAGAAGAAGAGATCATCATTTAAGAGGATAATTAGGAAGAATAAAATTTCATGAGGTTACAATAATAACATATTGTCTTATGAAAGGCATGGAAATTTTGGTAAATGAGGATACATGCATGGGGATAGTGTTATAGAAAAAGAGGAGAATGGGAATGCAATGTATTTGTATGTCCATTAGAGGACATGATTTTTTTGAAGATCAAGTGTAGTAGAGCATATTTGTGTACATGGAATATGTAGAAGAAGTGGTTAGTGCAAAGGTTAATGAGTAAGTGGATATGACATTTTTTATTGTCATAATGTTAGTGATGATTATTTTTTTATAAATGAAGATTTGTAGGTTCTATCCACTAGTAGGGTCTTCACATGTAAAGTACTTGAGAAAGTGAAGATGAAGAAAATATTGAAGGTAAATAAAATGGAAGATAATGTAATACAAACACAATACTTTCACATAAAATCGTTCTCACTCCTTGATGAGAAAAAATGGAGTGCACCATTTTTCCATTTGATTTTCTCTTAAGATAATAATAATATGTGGATTGTTCAATAGACTAGCATAAACTTGGTATGATTGAAAATAAGATTGAAAAATGACATCATAAGGGTATGATAGCTTCAAAATTCATTGTTGATGATGTTAAATAGGTGCAGGACAACTAAGAGGGGGGTGAGTAGTTTGTGACAAAAATTCAAACTTAAAATTCCAACACTTATTAATTCCACAACCACACTATTTTGTTATTAAGTAAGATCATGAAACACAGATAACAAATAGAAAATCAACACAATGAACACCATATTTTTATGTGGAAAACACAATAAGGGAAAAACCATGGTGAGGGTTAACTCACAATATAGATTATAAAACAAAAGGCTCACTACCAAGGGCTCATTGCCCAGAAGAGGACTCACTATCCTAGTGCAAAGGCTCACTGCCTATAGAAAGGACTCACTGTCCAACAGGGAGGCTCACTACCTACAAATACAAAAGAGAACAAAAGATCCACCACAACAATTAGCACACACTCACAACTTGAATAAGGATTGCATAAACCTTTCACTCATTTTCCTTAGGAATCCTTGACACAATGAAGAACTTCTATCACAAATCACTCACACACACACTTCTCTTATGATTTATTTTTATTCTTCGAATGAAGTGTAAACACCAGGTTGGAAAAACCTAATGAAAACACAAAAGATCATTGATGTACACACTTCCCAACAAGAAGATGACATGTGGATGCCACAAAATGCTTCATTATGCACTAGAATACATCTCAAAATTCTCCAGATACATCTGCAAAAAATGCAACAAACTTCAAACACTGGACACTTTTCACTAGTCCATCAAGACTGTATATACTCGCATTGAAACACAAACACATGACTTTCAGATCACCAAACTTCAAACCTCTTTGACAAAGCACAAAAAATACCTTCACAAGACATATCCCAGATCCACAAGGTCTAAAACAAAATAACAAAGAATTGCAGAGCAAAACTATTTATCCCATTTCATAGAAGACCAACTCTATCAAAACAGTTCACATACTAGTGAACATAACTTTCATTTACCATCAAACCAGAAGAAAAATCTCAGGGGATATCACCACTAGATCACCATTACCAAACCTTCAGATCTGCACAAGCATAGGATCAACACAGAAGAAATGCAGAGCATATATCGGAGCACATTTTGAACACATTCATCACTCAAACTTCTCTTTATTAATTTTCTCTAAAGCACTTGGAAAACCATCAAACCAACACATCTGCAACTTCATTAAGATAGCTCCATGTACTCACAACATCTCAGTAGCATCTCAGCTATACATGTACAATTTGCAACATACTGAACTATGTTGATATACATGTACAATCTACAACATACTAAACTATGTTGACATCAATCACAACATTAGTGACAACACCATTGGATTAGCTCATACTTGCAATAGATGAAGGACGAGAAAATCTAAATATAGAGTCTTAAAGAGGCAAAATCAATGGCTAGGATAGATTGATAATGGATGGTTAAAATTGAATGAGGATTATGGGGTTAGGATCAAAGATGTAGTCATGTAACAAGTGGAATATGAGGGATAAGATCTAAGTTTAAGATTTGAATAAGGGAAAAAATCAATGGCTAGGATTAAGAGGTGGGATTGAAATAAGTGGATAAGATGAAAAGATAGTTTGACTCTTTGGTAGGTTGCTAGATTCAATAAGGATTTAGTTAGACATGTGAAGGGGACACTTGTCACATGATGGAACTTTTAGATTATTATCCATTTGAACAAGATACAAGGCTAAGATTAAATTGATAAGGATAAAGGATAAATTGAAATTAATTAAATAATTAAAATATTTATTTAATTAATGGGATCATGTGAAAGGGAAAAAAATTAAATAAATGATAAATATTTATTTAATTAAATATTAGGATAAATATGGAGAAATGATGAAATTAATTAAAGGCTTAGAATACACTAAAGTTAGGTGTGGTTGGGTAAGGTTAGATTTTAGGTACATCTAAAGAAAGAACATAACTAAAGCTAAAATTATTCACAATAGTGTCATTTTTTGGTGTCAAAGGTGTCATCTCCAAAAAACCTAAATGTTACTGTTAACACAGGGATTTGCACCAGAAGACAAGTTGAAAAACTATTAAATCATGTGCACATAGGACTACTCTCAGGCTGTGGGTATCCTATAATGAGGGTAGACCTCCAGATTATGGGTTGGTTCCCTTTGGATATTTCTTTGTAAACACTGATTTTTGAAAATAGAGGGAAAGGGATAAAAGGATTATGCAAAAGCTAAAACTTGAAAATAGGGTGATTCACTAATTGAAAAATGATTTGAAAGCTGATAAAATCTCACAACAGACTCAATAAAAAAATTATAATTTCACAACTCAGAAATTTATGTTTGCAAAATTGATTCTAATGGAAGGCTTGAACTTATGCCTAGGAAAAGGAAAACCATGATGTTTTCAAAAATCCTTATGCATGAGGATAAAAGCACTAACATAGACCTGCACTATGACATGATATTTTCTGTTGCATTCGACATTGAAGGAATTGATAAAATAATGAAAAATACAATATTTTATCTTGTAACTCACAACTAATACCAAAAAACAAAGAAATAAGGAGAAGAAAATAAGCTTCTTATTGAGAAATAGGAGATATCTGCATTACTAATCTCAAGAACTCTCAAGAAAATGAGTTACAGAGCAAGGATAATTTTCCTTAGTAGTTACAAAACTCAGAACTCTCCCTAAGAATGAGAGAATATAGACTTATAGAAAAAGCCTCCAAAAATTTGAATTTGAATCTTGGCTCCAAAAAATGATGTGTTGTCCTCCTTCTCCCCCAAACAAGGAATGAAACTGCAAGAAAAATCCACCAAGAGTTGTGAATATTTCAACAATCTCATGGGTCGTATGCAATTGAAAATCCCCTCAAAACACGGTCACAACTGAAATTGAACTCAACTTTTGTGCCTCAAATTGCTCCTTGATTGAAATCCAATCAAATGGAACTCAAAACTGAAGGTGAACTCACAATTAAGGGCTCCAAACTCCTGATTTTCCTCCATGTGTTGGCACTAATTTCTTAACCATCTCCATGATTTATGCAAGGCTTTTAATACTCTATTTGATCCCTTTTCAATTATCCCATCATTTGAAATTGCATTAAAATGATCATTTATTTGTACTTCAAAATATCATTTATTTCAAATGATTTATAATTATCATTTAAAACAAAGATTTACAAGTTTGAATGAAATGCAAATAAAAATAATCACTCTCACATTATTTTGTATTTTATAAAAAATAACTTTTATTACAAATGATTTTATACTATCATTTTAATAAAGGCATACAATATTTGCATCAAATGCAAAAATGGGGAACACCTCCAAAACACTTAAAAGCCAAGTGTTTGAAAATACTTATAAGAAGTTTGGGAAAAAATTCCAAGGCAAAAAGCCACGGCTTATGTAAAATGAATAAAGTTTTAAATAAAAACTTTAAGGAAACAAAGATTGCCTTCCTCCACCGTGCCTACTAGGGTTATCATAACCCTAAAATGAAAGATAAAAGTTCATTTTGTCATTTTCATAGTTCATTTTATACTTTGATCTGGGAGAGCGCCACCATGATGGAACCCTAGCTGACTTGTTTGAGCTTGAAATTCTACCTTTGTGCGCCATTGTGAAGTTTTTGAAGAATAATGATAAAAAAATTCAAAGGTAAGCTTGCTTTTCTGCATAGATCTAGAAATTTCTAAGCATTTTGAAAGCTTTCTATAAGATTTTAGCCGTGCTCTCTTAGTATTTTCTTGTTTTTTTTCCTTGGCCACCATGTTAAAAACCTCTTGGCTGAGCTTTTGCTGAAAATCACTGTACACAAGCCATTGTGAAGACTTTTGGAAGATTAAATGCAGAAACACTACCTGGTAAGTCTAATTGTGTCTTGAAATGTGGAGGTTCTTTTCTTTTGAAAGCTTCTTCAAAGTAGTTAACATAATGTATCCTCATAAATTTTCTTTTGTTCTTTCTTTGTACTTCTCTTGAAAGTTTGAAGGCTACCATTAAAACCCCAACTCGTCCTCTGTATTCCTTTTGATAAAATCCCTGATGGATTTTGTGGCTGTGGCCTCTGTACATTTATGGCATTCCATGAGGGTTTTTCTATTTGAAAGCCCAGGTTCTTTCATTGCTTTGTATTTTGAGGCCGCCATGATATTTCTATAAAGAAACCCTTTATTTAATGCATCTCTATTATGAGGTTTCCTATAGAAGTTTTATGCTTTTTTTGTAGATGAATTCCTTGTACTTGGTTGGGGTATTGACCTTGGTCTCTGTAAAAAAATTATGCATTAGATTTGATCTCTTTACAAAATTCTGTTAGTGACCATCACCAAAGACTCCATGGTACATTGTCATACTCTTTATACTAATTTGCATAAGCTTTTAAAATTGAGTTTGCTTCCATAGAAAAAGAGAAACGCTTCATCCATTTTGGTTAGCTCAAGATACCTAGTTCATGCTTAGAACTTTATAACCTCAAATGGAATAGATTTTTGTTTATTTCTAGTTCTTTTATTTTTGCTTCATCACACTTTTGTAACTCCCAACTATCATATACATAATATTTCAGGCAGTTCTCTTTGTTGAGATTGAATAAGTTCCCTCATTGATGACAATAAAGCATTAAATAATTACTATTTTTGCTTTATTTTTCAACCAAACCAATTGCTCCAGGATAACTGTATATTGTAATTTTTTTGCATAAGAAATATTTTATTAAAATCTTTTCATGGCTGCATATTATCTTTAATCTTTATCCTTGCTCTTGTCTATTCTTTTCTGACAAAGAAATTTTCAATAAAAGAATCTATGCATTCAAAAATACATAAAAGATTTGCATATATTATAATAATACAATAATTTCTTCATGTGAGGCTACACTCTGAATCTCTGCCAAACACCATATTGATTTCATGATATTCATATTGCTTATATTTTTATTACCTTTTCCCTCTGTGGTTCCTTGAAGTGATATTTTTTGGATTTAACATGTATGCCTATTCACTATCATTGAAAAGCTGATATAATGGCTTTAAACATTGCATTTCCCTCTTAAATAAGCTCAATTAGGTTGATTATTTGATAACTCAACATGCCAAGCTCAACCCTTTTGGGAGCCACATTTTAACCCACATGCTATAATTTTGATGAAACAAAGTAGCAACAATACTTTTCCTGTATCTACACATGAAGCAAACAAGTTAGAAAAATAGTGAATTTGATAATCTCTCTTGATGATTTGATTTGGCAGTTTTTACATTTATCTTTCAGATGTTGACTAAGTTTATTCAATTTGTTAAGAATTATCAATCATACATATGTAGATAATAATGTAATTAGATATCATGCCTTGAGCTCTAACATAAGTTTACTATCAATTGCAGGTTTTGGAACTTGGGAGAAAAGGAGTTGAAGACACTGAAGATCAAGATGGAAGCAACAAGTAAACTCTACATTATCCTTCCCAGGCAATGATGGACATGACCTTCCTTTTATATGTCTTTCTTCTTTTAGTTTATCTTCAAGTGTATGGTTCATAGTTTTTGTTGAATTTAATCAACTTAGTCCTAACCCACAACTTGTGTGGGGTTATAGAAACATATCTTTTAATAAATAAGTTGTTTCATGATATGTAATGGCTTATGTACCAATCTAAACTTGTTCCAATTAGATAATCTAAAATAATGAAATTGCAACTGTTTAAAGCATGAATTCTACAATCAAAATGGATGATTATTTATGCACTCTTGCTCTTAGATCTGCAATTCCTTTTGATAATCAACAATGGCAAACATTGCAGAAAATAATTCAGCTTTTTATAACATTTTTTGAATGTCTGCTTTCCAAGTGAAACTTGTTTATAGGTTTGTCTGAATTGTTCAATAGTTTAATCTAAATTTTTTGAATGATTTGAACAAATCAATCCTAGACAACTCTTTCATTTTGAAAGCAATCATTCATTGGATGACTTAACATCAAAAAATTTATACTCCAACAAATAACTACTCATTAAATTTTCACTAATTTTAAGCAAGAAGCTAAAAATTAGTAACATTTCTGGCAACCTCTCAGGGGTGTTTTCCTAGTAAACAAATAAGTCCAGTTTCCTTGCTTATCCATTGGGTATGGATTCCATTTATGCCTTTTTCTGACTCAGAAAACTTTGTACAAAACTCTTTCACTTTGTTGTAACTGCTTGTAACTTTTCTTTTACTAGTTATAGTTCCATGGAGTATACATTTGTTGTTCATGACATTGAAGCTCCATTCCATGTTATGAATAAGAGGTGTCTATTTAATTGAACTATAACTAGTAACAACAGAGATTTTTCTTTCTTCCCCAACAAAACTCAAAGTAAACTACCAATTGTGCAAAAAAACACTTAGGGAAAACACAGATGCAACTAATCTATGTGCAGAAGCACTTATTGACATCTAGAATCTAATCAAATGTACACATTTAGATCCTACCTCAAAAGCAATGCTTGAGGTGAATCCTATTCACTGGGATTGGCTCCACTTTACCATCCAACTTAGACAATTGGAAGGAATTATGCTATTTCTATCTAGTTATGATGTAAAGCCCAGTCTAGAATGCATCAAACTTGGAGTGCTTTCCAAGTCTTCTTTTCAATTCATCCCACTTCAGAACTATGTCACCTTCTTGGAACACTCTTGGAGATGCTCTCTTATCAAATGATCTTTTCACTTGAGCTTGATGTTGCTCAATATTCTTCATTGCTTCAATTCGAATCTCTTTCAGCTCAATCAACTGAGCCAATCTTGTTATCATAGGTTCTTCTTCAATCATATCAAGCTGGTTGACTAGATCAAGGCCTGGAAGTTCAAGGGAAATAGGTAGTCTTGCCTCTTTTCCATACACAAGCATGTATGGTGATAATCCTATTGATCTTTTGGGTGTAATTTTGTCAGCCCACAAGGATTATTTTAACTTTGTATGCCAAGCTCTTTGATTACCTTACATAGTCCTCTTGATAATCCCCAGAAGGTTCTTATTAGTGGACTCATCTTGTCCATTTCCTTGAGGATAGTAGTTAGAAGATGTATTCAGTTAAACACCATTTTTAACAGCCCACTCAGATATCTTAGTTCCTATGAAAGCAAGTACATTATCTAAAACTATTGATTCAGGAACTCCAAACTTGGTTATCATCTCTTCATAGAAGTTCAAAACAATTGTCTCATTTGCTTCTTTAAGTGCTACAACTTCAATCCATTTTGAAAAATAATCAATGGCTATGAGCACCCACTTGTTCCCTACACTTTATGGTGGGTTTATGACTCCAATGAAATCTAAACCCCACTTCATGAAGGGTTGTTCAATCTAAATTGGCTACAATGGAAGGGCTGCCAACTTCTGTTTTCCTACAAAAATTGCACATTCCTTGCATTTCCTTACCCATGAATGGGAATATTTGAATAAATTAGGCCAATAATAGCCTCCTTTCATTATCTTAAGAGTTGTATCTCCTGGAGAGAAATGACCACCAGTTGATCCTTCATGAAACTCATGTAGCACTTTATCAACCTGATCAACTTCAATACATCTAAGCAGAACACCATGAAAATATTTTCTAAACAAAAAACCATTCAAAAGTACATAAGGTATTGATTGTATCCTAAAGTACCTTCTTTTTTATTTACTTAAACTAGGAGGACACTCACTAGTTAACAAGAAATGTGTCATTTCTTTTACCCAACCTATAGGAGAAACTGGTGCAACAATTTTTTCCTCATCCTGATGAGGTAAAACAACATTTTCTTCTTCTCCTATATTGTTGTTATTGTTTTGTGTAAGCTATTCATAGAGACCTTTACCTCTTATCAACTTGGTAACCTTAATCTCAAGGTCATTTTCCATCACTTTTGTCACTTAGCTAGTTCTTTTTCTATTTAAATCTTTATTCAACAAAAAATCTTTAACTTAAGGATGAGCAACCAACAATTTAATCCTATTATTAGAAAGCATATGTCTGAATTTCTTTAGACTTCTGATAATAGCTAAGACATGCTTTTCAACAAAGGAATAATTAATCTCATAATCCTTAAGACTTTGACTGAAAAAATCTATGGGTTGTTCTAACCCATGATCATTCTCCTAAACTAGCATAGCTACAATACTATCAATGTTTCCATATGCATATAGTATACAATATTTTGAGAAATATGAGTTTAGCATAGTAGGAGCAGCTACAAGTGCTTCCTTGATAAGTTGAAAGCTCCTCTTTTCTTCTTTAGTTTAGCTGAAAGAAATGTTATTTTTTAACATTGAAGCCAAAGGCAGTAATAACTCAACAACATCTGGGATGAATCTACTTACAAAGTTAATTCTACCCAGGAAACTTTGTAAAACTTTTTTTTGTGTTGGTAAAGGAAGAGAAAGAACAACACTTACTCTCTCTAGATCTATGGAAATGCCATGTTTTGATACAATATACCCAAGCAATTTTCGTTTATGGACAACAAACACAGATTTATTTGTGTTGAGAGAGACACCAAACTCTCTACATCTTTCAAATATATTTCTCAAGTGATCAAAGTGTTCATTTGAATTCTTTGAAAAAATAGTTATGTCATCCAAATAAACTAATACAATTTTATACATTAAACCTTTGAAATCCATGTCCATAGCTTTCTGAAAAGTAGCTCTAGCATTTGATAAACCAAATGGCATCCTCTTGTAAGCCATTGTACCCCATTTAGTTGTAAATGTTGTCCTAAACCGATCTTCTTCCTTAACTAGGATTTGATTATATCCTGAGAAGCCATCTAATAAAGAGAATATCTCAGAACCTGAAACAACTTGAAGAATTTGTTCCATGGAAGGTAAAGGGTGATGATCTTTTAGGGAAGCTCTATTAAGGTCTCTGAAATCAACACAAAGTTTGATTTCACCACTTTTCTTTCTCAAAGGGACAAGATTGGTACCCAAGAGGTATGCTTAATTGGATAAATAATACCACTCTCAATGAGCTTATTCAACTCTTTGATCATAAGGGGCTCAAGCTTTGGGTTAAGTGGCCTCTGTTTTTGTCTTACAGGCTTGGCATTTGGTTCAAGTTCAATAGTATGTTGTGTAATAGAAGGGTTAAAACCTTTCAGATCTGAGTATTCCCATGCAAAAATGTCACTAAACTCTTGACAAAGTAAAATAAATGCATGCCTTTCTTCTAATGTGCATACCATACCAAGATTTAAAAGCTTATCTTTGAAGATCTCAACACCTTCATAATGATCTTCTTTAATCTACAAGCTATCTTTTTCTTTTCTAACTTGATCATCTATATTGAAAATGGACTCCAAAGTAACTAAGCCTTTGGGGACTTTGTTGGTTTTCAGTTGTATGATTTGATCCTTATACTGATGTCTAAGTTTCTCTTGATTGTCATTGAAATTTTTTGCTTCTTCTCCCAAGAAATTAATGATTTGTTGGTCACTGTCAAATACTTTCCAATGCTCATTATTGTTAGGAATTGATGACCTAAAAATCACTTTTACATACTGTTGTTTGTTAGAATTACTAATATCAATTGGGATATCATATTGAGTGCCTATGGCTGCTAGTTTATCAGCATGATTATTTTCAGTTATGGGAATTGACAACAAATTAAAAGCTTGAAAATCCTCAATAAGATCCCATCCTCTATGCTTATAAGACTTGAGAAAATCATTATTATTAGTATGAATACCTCAAACTTGATTAAGAATCAGTTATGTATCACCAAAAACTTGTAAACATCAAATATCTCTCTTTTTTTCCCACTGAAGACCATGAATCAGAGCTTCATACTCAGTTGTATTATTGGTGTAGCTGAATGTGAACCTGAATGTAGAGTAATACTTGTCACCAGTAGGAGAAATAAGCATACAACCACCTCCAGCATCATTTCCACTCCTTGAATCATCAAAAAATAGCTTCCAGACCTCTTTTACTTGCTGACTAGACTATTATTCAACACTTTTTTCTAGATTAGACATGAAAAAATCAAATTCATGCATCATATAAACTCCCAAGTTTATCTCTTCAAGTTGTTCATTTGAAGAATTCAGAACATTCTCTACTACCCACTCATCCAATAGAAAATCAGGGATATTCTCTATCTGTGTATTAGTCTCTTTAGCTGCAAGAATATCTTCTTGATCAAAAAGAGCATAATTAACAACTGCTTTATTAATGGCACTTGCATTATATGGCTCAATATGATTCTTAGCAATGGGTTCTAATTTGATGGTGACCTTGGTTCCATATTTGGTTCTAAACAACATATGTGACCAATCACAGGACAAGTATCCTCCAATTTTAGCAGTAAAATATCATGATAAACATATGCAAAAATATGGAGGTAACTCTATGACATAAATGTCCTGAGGTATTAAGAAATTTGGGCATGCGTGCAATGTAAGACTCAGATTTTTAATGACTCCTACTGTTTTAACAACAATACCATCTAGTTGAACTACCCCCTTTTCTAATGGTTTGTACTCTATTCCCAACTTATCAATGATTTGCTTGGGCATTATAGAACATTTGGCCCCTGAGTCAATCATACAATTTTTTTCTAAATGATGGCCAACTATTAGAGTTGCATAAAATGGGGGTGGCTTAACTACGGTGGTATGTTGTTCTTTCTTTTCTTGAGAGTCATTTGTAAAAACAACCTTTGAAGTTTGTTGATTAGATGAATCATTAGATAAAGAAAACTTTAACAAAGCCTCATGTACAAGATATTTTTTCCTAGGAGGAGCCAAAGAATCCCACATAGAAACACTAACATGTGTTTTCTTCATATGATCTAATATGTTAAAATTTCTAGTACTAACCTTCTGTTGTCCTTTAAGAACAACAAAATCCTTTTGCACTTGTGTTGATTGAACTTGTGATTTAAGCTGATCTTTGCTCATCACAGGTTGCTACCTTAGATCCATAGCCCTCTTTTTACTCCTTGTATTAGCTGCTATAAATCACTTGACTGATTTTGTGCATTATTGACCCCACAAAACTCCTCACCTTGCCAATTCATGAAGGCAATTGTTACCAAATTTTCATCTACAGGCTTAATCAGGATAAGCTACCTATGTTTCAAAATGAATGGTACATTTAAAACCTTCTGTGTTACATTCAATCATACAAATGAAACAACTTTATAAGATTACAAGAAAAAGTATTACATTTATACCACTGAATGAGACATAAAAGATTTTACAATATTTTTTGAAAATGTAATCTTTATTGAATGTAATTAGGCACATGTGTCTCACACAATGAAGCCGTGAGATTGACTTACTCATTTGATATAAATAGAAATCAAAATATGCATAAATGAGTAAATGCTGGAAGAAACTAAATATGCTAAAAAGGTAACCAGTCATTGCCTGAATGACTGGTACTACAACTGGATCTGCTCCCTTTTGTCTTGCCTTGCTCCTTGTAGTTCCTTTAAGTTCCTGGTGTCTGGTTGCTTGCATTGAGTAAAGAGATGGATTAGAACAATAAGTTATAAGCAATGTAGGGTTACGTTTTGAACATGCACATTTACCCATTCATGCATATATTGATTCCCATGTGCATCAAATGTAAATCCCTATCATAGGTTTCCATGAAGGCCAAAGTAGAGGAACATTACACACACTTATGAAGGATATTTTTTTTCTAACTTGTTTGTTCCATGTGCAGTTATAGGTGAATTATTTTCAATTTAAATGAGTGGAGATAAATGTGGCTCCCACAAGGGTTGATCCCAGCTCATATGCACAATATTTAGGTACTTGGTGCATTCAAACAGATTGCCATGTCAAGGATCTTATTAATAACAACTTTTGAGATGTAAACTGAAAGTACAATGTATAGTGACAATCATTTAAAGATGACACATGAGTTATTCAAAGTAATCAATGTCTCCAATATACTTTCAATATAAATGATAGTCAATGCAAAAGTTTTAAATCAACTGTCATTTCAAAGGCTGTAATTTACAGAAAGAGTTTATCTCATTTGATATTAAGAATCTTGTTTTTTTTTCTACTCAGAGGTCACTCTACATAAGAGACAAACATGCCGATTTGACTCTTTATGGATTTATTGAATTACCTCATTGGTTTTTTCCAGATTGTAGATGTTAGTTTGACAATTAACAATGTGTAAACAAAGACATTTATCTATTATGAACATGATACCATAATAGTGAACAAAAAATATGATTTAGATACTGTTAAGAACCTGTGTTGCTGAGAACATAGATCAATACAGTCATTCAAAAAGGGCTTTGGTTTTCAACAATACACAAAATATCAAAAGTATATAAGGTTTTCAGTCATGCCAATGAGAAATGTAATTGAGCTATGAAGAGATAGAACTTCATGGGATCTCATTGAAAGAGTGCTACAAGAGAGAAAAGCGGTGTGCGCATATTGAAAACAATGAGATCAGAAAATGACAATTTGTAAAAAGGATACAATTCAACAAAAAGAGCAGTACTGTAATTGTAGGTAAGATTATGATATGCTGCCTATTATAAGAATTTGATATAACTTTAAAACCAAAGGCGTAGTCAGTACCAGTTTTGGCACAGTCATTATAAAGTGAATCTTCAAATGCAGAGACATGTTTTCAAACTTTATACCAACGTGTATAGATTCAAAAGCCAGAGGGAGCTTAGCCTGTAAGATGGCATATGGCATTAAAACAAAAGAGGCAGTCATTCTAATATACAACATCTCAAACAACAATGTCACGACCCAACCAGATTCATAACCATTCATTTTAGGGATCAATAATAGTAAATGAAGGTATAACATATATGGTATTTCCATTCAAATAGAGGATTTTCAATTATTGACAAGGTTTGTGCCCAGAATGAAACCAAATAAACCCAATGCCTATAATAATATTTGGCAATGACTGGAAATGCATTTTTATGCAAAGTAGTGTACAAGGAACCTTTGAAACACACAAAGTGATGGTCCTCAATTGTAAAAGGAAGATAATAGTCTCGAGAACGGTGAGTATGGTGACAACTATTTATAGATTCATCTATGAAAGAAAAACAACTGTTCAGACTAGAGTTTTGGCTGGTGATGTCAGTGATATTGTGCAGAGTAAAATAGTGAAGGCACGGGTTTCATTTAAACCCAAAAATTTCAAAAATGCTGCAAATTCCATAGTTTCTAGATTGCCCTAATGGAAGACCCAGAAAATTTAAGAGAAGATCTCATTATTATGGCGCAACCAGTTTTATAAGGTACAAAAAATGTAGTGAAATCATAGGGTGAAGAATAAACAAAGCCTAAATCATTGAAATATAAGGTAGAAATCTATTTGTTCACAAGCCACGGTCCTGAAAGGATCCAACCACCTGTAGAAGCATGCTAAAGAAATCCCAAAAATTATAGAATAAAGTTTCTCAGTGAACAAATGAATCTACAAAAAATATAAGAAACCCTCAATCTCATAGTGCTTGAGTCATGGGGCCAAACTACAGGATGTTTGAATGCTGAGTAGTTATCTAAAATGTTTCCTATGTTGCACAAAAATCCATGACCATCAAAGCATAAAGATGATATAACCCAGATGGGGTTTTTCTTCTAGAATATAAATTCCATGGCGAGTCTTCAAGGATCAATACAGAAACAATTAAAACACAAATTCAAGCCTTTTCAGCTGCGGCTTGTGAAAAAATAGAGCATTTTTCTCAACAAGAGTCACAAATACTAAGGAATTCATGATGAAATCATTGAGTAACATAATTCTTTGCATAAACTATGGAACTGTATCAGAAAATATTCATAAGACACGACTATATATGGCTAGTTTGATAAAAAAATGGAGGTATTTTGTCAAGGATTTCTTTAAAAATGACTTATCGGTTTATTTCTGTAGAGGAAAATGATGGTTTCTATGCCAAGTCATCCTGTCAGCTACAAGAAATTCACCATAAAAGAGCTCTAAAACCCTAACAATGGAACGACAACATAGCTTCTCCAAGAAGCTTATAGCAAAGCGATGAAAAGTGGGGTTCTTTTCTCTTTAATTCTTTTAGGTTTGAAACCCTAAAGATGTTGATTGAAAAGGCATTTTTGCCTTTAATTTCAATCTTTTTTTTAAAAGGCTATATTCACTAATATAAGTCGTGACTTATATTCTTACCTTCATTTTTTTTTATAAGTTATGCCTTTTGCAATACAATATATTGACAACATTGATGTTTCTTTTTGACTAAGTCTAAATGCTTTGTATTTTTATTTTTGCAGTTGGATTATTTGTAAAACAAGTAAATTTGATGATATTGTTATAAATAATTAAATTATCTTGTTTCCTTTTAAATGCAAAACTAAATTCCTATATCACATCACATATCATGCTTAGTCAAATCGAGGAGTTGGAGAACACATGCCAAGAATCTAGGGAAGTTATAAGGTTGTTGAAAACATTTAGAGAGTATCTAGGAGGTTTTTTATTACTCTTGAGAGTCTTTTGAGGGCAGTTTTATGAGTCACCTTGATGGGTTAAGTCATATCTTGACTTTTTCTCACATTTGGAGCTCTTTTTGGGTGGATTTGGGGCCTATATTTTAGGCATGATGAAGGCATCCGACCCAAGTTGTTAGAGTGGATTACTTAGTCTCTGAGGCTACTCATTGTAAGCAATTCTGATTTTTGGCAGTTTGGAGAGTTAGTGATTTTTACAATCCTTTCTCAAATTGGCAGACTTGGTAGCTCAGTTTTCTTTTGGTTATGGAATACAATGGAGACCTTTGAACATTAATGATTTCTTGGGAATTTGGCTTCTCTTTCTTTGCTTCATTGTGTGCATTAATAAGATTTCATCAAAGTTATTTGTGAGGTATTATCATTTCCTTATAGCTTTATCTCTTATTCAACACCTTTGTGCAAAATATTGTTAGTGTAGGTCATAGTTTGTGTCAAATTTTGTAAATGGATTATGGTTTTGAATTCATTTTGCTTCTAGAAGTCTGAACATTATGACCTTATTATGAAATATTTATGCAGTGACATAAAAGAGTAAGCTATGCATTTTTAAAAAAAGTTTTTCAGTCATTATAAGCAGAGTGTTGAAGTTTTGAATTTTATAGTCATGTTTTCAATTAGGTGCATCACCATAGAAATAGATTATCTTCATTTTTATGCATATCTTTCTTCCTTTTTTCTCATCAGTCAATAGTTTAGGTGACAACATAGGAATTCGTCCTTCTTCAGAGGTTCACCTTTGTCTACAAGTAACCCACAACTTTAGAGGTTTTCCCATGTTACACTAAGGTGTTGAACATCAGGTTCAACAGGGTGCACTTTCAGTAGCTAACAGTAACAACTAGATTTCCTTGTTCTACATGAGCAAACTATTGTTCATGAGCCCCCTGAGATGAATTCTTTGGAACAACAACAATACTTTGCACCATTAATGCTTGATTCAAAATACCATTAGAACAAGTAGACTGATTATGCAACTGATTACATGGGAAACACCATTCGTAATCAACTGCCATGTTATTTTGCATTGGAATTTCTTCCTTGGAAGAACTAGGGGTATTGGGATTATAAGGCTGGAAAGGCCTTTAATTGAAATTCCTCCTCTGAATTTGAGGATTAGACTGGAAGGGAGTTTGGTAAGGTGGCTAATATTGCTTGTTTTTAATATTGACCAGCTCATTGCTAAAGGTTTGCAAGGTCTTTTGTATGTTATCATTTTTCTCTTTTATGCTTATCAGCTCTTGAAACTAGCTGGGAACAACATGCTTTTGAGCTGCTACTTGATTATTAAAAGCTAGAAATGATGGAACAACAGCTACAATAGGTGGTAATATTGGGACAATTGGTTGTCTATCAACAAAATATGGCATTGGAGGCCTAGATACTAACATCCCAGATTGAATCAAACTATTCTCAACTCTAATTGCAACATCAAATGTTGCTGGTAGAGAATCCCCACCCATAGACTGTATTGCAAGTGAAATATCACTATTTAAAGCTTTCAAGTAAAATAAAAAAGCATTGTCATTAGAAGGATTTATCATGACTAGAATCCTATTCAAGGTCTTCTTGAAATGGTAATTAAAGTCGAGAAATGCTCATGTGGAGCTCTTTTGATGGTAGTGAGCTTCTCCACCAATGAGAGATGGTCTGATTTGTCCTCAAACTACTTATTCAACTTCTCTCCAAGTTGATCCCATGTTGTAACTAAATTTACAGGTAGCCCTCTAAACCATTGAAAATATTTACCTTTAAGAGAGGTTGCCAAGAGCCTTATTGCAATATCTTGTTCAGTAATATGATGTAAACCACACAATGAAGCCACATATCGAATGTGCTCAATGGCTATTGTATGATCTTCACCAGTAAAAAAGGTAAGCTCTTAAGTGCTACTATTGGAATATCATTATGTTGGGCTAAATTCAAGGGGCTTTCTTGATCAAATGAGACAAAAGGTTGATTCCTAGGTGGTGGATGAGCCATATTGACTACTATAGAATTAACACTACTTGATGAAATACTTGAAATAGTAGAACTAGCTGAAATTTGAATTGCAAAACTTATAAGTAGAGGGTTACTGAAGGTTGAAATAGGGCTTGTTGCTCTTCTAACATCTCTGGTACTTCTTGATGGTAGCTTTGAATGCTCAATAGGTTATGCACTTCATCTTGTTTGGTAACTTCTCATGTGCTTTCTCACTGAAAAATGTTGAAACCAAAGCTATGGAGTCACCAAGTGTGAAATATTTTCCTTCTTGAAGGCTAAAAAATTGTTGCTCACACTATAACAATAGCAAAAATAAGCTCTTTTTGAACTGATGAAACGGTTTAACGTCCCACCAGGAGTGCCAAAATTGTTAACACAGGGATTTGCACCCAAAGACAAGTTGAAAAACACTTAAATCCTATGCACATGGGACTACTCTCATGTTGTGGGTATCCTATAATGAGGGTAGACCTCCAAATTATGGGTTGGTTCCCTTTGGATATTTCTTTGTAAATACTAATTTTTGAAAATAGAGGGAAAGGGATAAAAGTATTATGCAAAAGCTAAAACCTAAAAACAGGGTGATTCACCAATTGAAAAATGATTTGAAAGCTGATAAAAACTCACAACAGACTCAATAAAAACTTTATAATTTCACAACTCAGAAATTTATGTTTGCAAAAATGATTATAATGGAAGGCTTGAACTTATTCCCAGGAAAAGGAAAACAATGATGTTTTCACAAATCCTTATGCATGAGGATAAAAGCACTAACATAGACCTGCACTATGACATGATATTTTATGTTGTAGTCAGCATTGAAGGAATTGATAAAATAATGAAAAATAAAGTATTTTATATTGTAACTCACAACTAATACCAAACAACAAAGAAATAAGGAGAAGAAAATACGCTTCTTATTGAGAAATAGGAGATATCTACATTAATAATCTCAAGAACTCTCAAGAAAATGAGTTACCAAGCAAGGATAATCTGCGTTGGAAGTTACAAAACTCAGAACTCTCCCTAAGAATGAGAGAGAAGATAGACTTATAGAAAAAGCCTCCAAAATTTTGAATTTGAATTTTGGCTCCAAAAAATGATGTGTTGTCCTCCTTCTCCTCCAAACAAGGCATGAAACTACAAGAAAAGTCCACCAAAAGTTGTGAATATTTCAACAACCTCATGGGTCGTATCCAACTGAAAATCCCCTCAAAACAGGGTCATAACTGAAAGTTATCTCAAATTTTATGCCTCAAATTTCTCCTTGATTGAAATCCAATCAAATGGAACTCAAAACTAAAGGTGAACTCACAATTAAGGGCTCCCAACTCTTGATTTTCCTCTATGTGTTGGCACTAATTTCTTAACCATCTCCATGATTTATGAAAGGATTTTAATACTCCATTTGATTCCCTTTTGAATTATATTATCATTTGAAATTCATTAAAATGATCATTTATTTGCACTTCAAAATGTCATTTATTTCAAATGATTTATAATTATCATTTAAAACAAAGATTTACAAGTTTGAACGAAATGCAAATAAAAATAATCGCTATCACATTATTTTACATTTTATAAAACTAACTTTTATTAAAAATGATTTTATACTATCATTTTAATAAAGGCATACAACATTTGCATCAAATGCAAAAATAGGGAACACCTCCAAAACAGTTAAAAGACAAGTGTTTGAAAATACTTATAAGAAGTTTGGAAAAAATTTCCAAGGAAAAAAGCCACGGCTTATGTAAGATGAATGCAGATTTAAATAAAAACTTTAAGGCAAAAAATATTTCCTTCCTCCACCATGCCTACTAGGGTTATCATAACCCTAAAATGAAAGATAAAAGTTCATTTTGTCATTTTCATTTCTCATTTTATACTTTGCTCTGGGAGAAAGTCGCCATGATGGAACCCTAGCCGGCCTGTTTCAGCTCAAAATTTTGCCTCTATGCGCCATTGTGAAGTTTTTGAAGAATGATGATACAAAAATTCGTAAGCTTGGTTTTCTCATAGATTTGGAAATTTCTAAGCATTTTGAAGGCTTTCTATAATCTTTTAGCCAAGGTCTCTCAGTATTTTCTTGTTGTTTTTCTTTTGCCACCATGTTAAAAACCTCTTGGTCGAGCTTTTGCTATAAATCACTATACACGAGCCATTGTGAAGACTTTTGGAAGATTAAATGCAGAAACATTGCCTGGTAAGTCTAATTGTGTCTTGAAATGTGGAGGTTCTTTTCTTTTGAAAGATTCTTCAAAGAATTTAACAGACTGTGGCCTCATGAATTTTCTTTTGTTCTTTCTTTGTACTTCTCTTGAAAGTTTAAAGGTTGCCACTAAAACCCCAACTCGACATCTGTATTCCTTTTAATAAAATCCCTGGTGGATTTTGTGGCTATGGCCTCTATAAATTTTGATGCAGAGTAAGTAGGGGAAGACAACAAACTCAGATGGCAAAGACTCTTTCTTGGTGCTTCTCTCAAATTCTCTTATGTGGATTCTTCCAAAACACTATTCCTTCAAGGTAATGACCCAACTAACCTAGGGTTCTTGCACTCAACACAACCAAGGGGATTTGAACCACTTAGAACATGTTTAAAATGGTTATTCCAAAACATAACACCTTAACTTGCACTTAGGAAACTCCATTTCTTTATCGCTCTAACCTTTAGGCCTCTTTACCCTTATAAGCCTTGTAGCCATGCCCATGAGGACAGTCAATATAAGATCCACATACAATCCTATACCAGGCCTAAACCACTAAATTTATACAAGTGTTATATGACCCTATAAGGCCTCAAAACCTCCCTTCATGAGAGTGAGTAGTAGGACAACAATGGGTTAATGTAACGTTTCTCCAAGAGGCCTAATTGGTTGGCTATAATAGGATTTAGACTATCTAGGCTCTCCCCTTCGCCCCAAAGCCCTAACATAGACTCTTACAAAATATTTACATCCATTTCTATCATTCCTAAGTTCCTTCTTTGTCAAAATCACCCTAAACAAGCAAAATCCAACTTTTGCTTCACAAACTAGGCCTAACACATGAAGATGTCAAGCCTAGAACAATGCATAACTTCCTCCACACAACATGTCATTCTCCAAAACCTTGTAAATATGAAAATATACAAAAATTCCTTCCATCCCACCAAGATTGAGCATTTTTACATCATGGAGATGGAAGTGAGCCATTTTTCAGTCAAAACCCTAGTTTTGAGGGTTTTCAAACCTTCCCCTATTAAAATGGCAATATCTCATATTGTACTCAATGAAAATCCACCAAATCACCTCCAAATGGAAGCCAGGTCTTCCCTCTATCCAACCATAATAGTTTTATCCCATACAAATTGTATAGTGGTCACAATACGCAGGAAAACAGAGAGTTTACACAAAGTTTCTAGAAAACAAGTTTTTGCATTAGATCTCCAAAAATGGTTCATCAACAACGTTGCCTCGACCAAGAGAGGCTTATTTCTAGCTTCAACCAACCTTCCCAATGTTCTACAACTGAAATTTGAATTTTTTGTACGTTGGAAACTAACACAACTTCATTTAGACACCTAATTTCCTAGTTAAGGAAAGTTACCCAACTTTCACAAGCCTGAATACAAAGAGCCTTTAAGAGGTGTCAAAAGGCATCAAAACCACTTTAAAACATCAAGGAAACTCTCCTCAAGTACCTGGTTGCATCATGGCATCTTGATTCTTTAATTTTTCAAGGTGCACCAAGTTTATAAGGTGACGATGGAGACCTTGTTATTACATTAAAACTCAACACCAAGACTAAAAACCTACCACAAGTTATTGAAGATGGTCCTTAGGACCTTATTACATCAAATTAAACTTGAAATCAAACAAAAAAAAATAAAAAAAAGCCTCAAAGAGGCATGGAGACCCCAAGGTGCCCCTGCACCATGCACCCGGGGTGGAAGAAATCTCATGTACCACCTAAGATCAGTTGTTGCAAGGTAGTACCATGTTATTTGATGTCCTCTTCACT
>VDFB02059637.1:0-21978 GCA_007258455.2 Sequoia sempervirens | reverse complement strand
ATCATAAATTCAAGTCACTAAAAATATCCATGTATCTAACCAAAATCATAAATTCACATCACTAAAAATATCCATCCAACCAAATTTATAAATTCATCACACAAAATATCCATCATTCACCAAATTCATAAATTCATAACTATTTAAGATGATTGTCTTAATTTAGAAACTATTGTGGCTCTCTACTACATCTCTTCATTTCTTTGCGTTTTTCTTTTGAGAATCAGAAGTTCTCCTCTCCTCTAGCCATTTTTGATGCTCATCTAAGATCCTATCCATAGCCTTGACAACATCAACAATGGTTTGCATCCTAGATTCAATCATCCTCACAGGCGGTGCGACACATTCTTCATTTTGAATAATGTTGATTTGATCTTGCATGGTTCTAACATTGGAATTGATTCATGCTTGCAAACAAGCACCATCGATTTCAGGTGGTGGAGGTGTGGGGTTATGAGGTGGAGTGGGTGGAGGTGGAGATGAAGGTGGTGGAGATGGATGGTGCAGAGGTGGATTGCGATTATTATTGAGTCGATCCATTTGATCTCTAAGATATGAGTGAACCTGGATTAGATTTGTAATTTCAAAATGTAAGATACATGTTTAGGAAATACCCTAAAATGATTCAATATAAATGGCCTAATTGAATAAAAATGATAAAATATGCAAGCCTCATTTATGTCTAAGGAATGTTACTTGAATGAAAATACAATTAACTATTAATATAGGACAATTTATGAATGTTATAGGGTTTACAGTTTAGAGTTTAGGATTTAGGTTTTAGGGTAATAGGATTCCTTAAGGGGATCTACGTAGTAAGGTCCTAGTACAAAATGATATGGCTTTTAAGTGAATAAAATTTGGTGAAGATGCCCAAGGCAACAAAATTTCATTAAGGTCTAAGGCAACTTCACCCAATTATATTCACTTGAGCCATGTCATTTTGTCCTAAGAACTTAGTAGACATAGATCGCCTTAAGCGATCTTATCACCCTAAACCATAAATCGATCAACCTAGATCATGATTTATCTCATTCATATTATAGTCTTGCACGATATTATTATTGTTAAATTTGGTTGCCTTGGGAAACTTCACCAAATTTTGAGAGATTATTTGACCCCCTTAAGAAATGTCATATTAGGACCCCTCAAGAAATTGTTTTATGGTTTAGGGTGATAGGATGGCTTAAGGGGATCTATGTCTAGTGAGGTCTTAGGAAAAAATGACATGGATCAACTGAATTAAATTTGGTGAAGTTTCCCAAGGCAACCAAATTTCATTAAGAGCCTAAGAAAAAATGATGGCTTTAGGGTTTATAGTTTAGAGTTTAGAATTTAGGGTTTAAGGTAATAGGATAGCTTAAGGGGATCTATGTAGTAAGATGCTACGACTAAATGAAATGGCTTAAGGGAATAAAATTTGGTGGAGTTTCCTAAGGCAACCAAATTTCATTTTACGGTCCTAGGAAAAAATGAATACTTTAGTGTTTAGGGTTTAGATTTTAGAGTTCAGGGTTTAGGGTTTAGGGAACTTAGGGTGAAGTTTGGGTGGCCCTTGGAATATAATGAACTTGCAAGTTAGTGAAGAACATTTTCTCATGGAACAATTGATTTAGATAGCTCTTGTTTCAACTAACCAACCTAGATCATGAAATATCATTCATATTATAATCTTGCACGATCTTATTATTGTTAAATTTGGTTGCCTTGGGCAACTTCACCAAATTTTGAGAACTTCTTTGATCCCCTTAAGAAATGTCCTATTAAGACCCCTTAAGACATCGATTTGTGATTTAGGGTGATAGGATGGCTTAAGGGGATCTATGTCTAGTGAGGTCCTAGGACAAAATGACATGACTCAATTGAATAAAATTTGGTGAAGATGCCCGAGGCAACCAAATTTCATTAAGAGCCTAAGAAAAAATGATGGCTTTAGGGTTTAGAGTTTAGAGTTTAAGTTTAGGGTTTAGGGTTTAGGGTTTAGGGTTTATTAGGGTAATAGGATAGCTTAAGGGGATCTATGTAGTAAGATGCTACAACAAAATGAAATGGCTTAAGGGAATAAAATTTGGTGGAGTTGCCTAAGGCAACCAAATTTCATTTTAAGGTCCTAGGACAAAATGAATGCTTTAGTGTTTAGGGTTTAGATTTTCGAGTTTAGGATTTAGGGTTTACGAAACTTAGGGTGAAGTTTGGGTGGCCCTTGGAATATAATGAAGTTGCAAGTTAGTGAATAACATTTTCTTGTGGACAGTTGATTGAGATAGCTCTTGTTTCAACTGACCAACCTAGATCATGAAATCTCATTCATATTATAATCTTGCACGATCTTATTATTGTTAAATTTGGTTTCCTTGGGAAACTTCACCAAATTTTGAGAGCTTCTTTGAGATCCCCTTAAGAAATGTCATATTAGGACCCCTTAAGACATCGATTTACGATTTAGGGTGATAGGATGGAAAGTAAGGGGATCTATGTCTAGTGAGGTCCTTGGAAAAAATTACATGCCTCAAGTGAATAAAATTTGGTGGCGTTGCCCAAGGCAACCAAATTTAATTAAGGGCCTAGGAAAAAATGATGTCTTTAGGGATTAGGGTCTAGAGTTTAGAGTTTAGGGTGTAGGGTAATTTAGGATGTCTTAAGGGGATCTTTGTGGTAAGGTCCTATGACAAAATGACATGGCTTAAGGGAATAAAATTTGGTGGAGTTGTCTAAGGCAACCAAATTTCATTTTAAGGTCCTAGGACAAAATGAATTCTTTAGTGTTAAGGGTTTAGATTTTAGAGTTAATGGTTTAGGGTTTAGGGTTTAGCAAACTTAGGGTGAAGTTTGGGTGGCACCTGGAATAATGGACTTGCAAGTTAGTGCCTAGTTTATGAATATATTGACTATTTGCATAATTGAAACACATAATTATATATTATTAAGATTAAGTTTGATGTATATTTTAACTGGATATTTTTTAAATTGAATACAAGATTATTTTATTTAAAATTCTTTTCATTAAAATTTCCCACTTAAATGAATTTTATGATATAAAATGTATAGTATAAAATTAGTTAATGTTGAATGAAGTATTTTATTTTCAATTGTTTGGAATTGAAAGAACCTAAAAGAAAGAAAAGAAAAATATTTAGATTCTTTTAGTGTCTAGGTAACTAGTGCAAAAATTGAGATTTTAGACTAAACTAGAAGCTTAATAAACAAGTAATTGGCATCAAGAAATGGAAACAAGGCATGACTAAGAGAGATCAAAACATAAAATAGAAATGAATGTTGAATACTATCTAATTAAGTGACAATTGGAAATCGATTGTACACTTGGATTTATGAATTTGCTAACTAAATTTGCAAACATTGATAAAATTTATGAATTATCACTATTCTTTAACATATTGTTTTCCAATCTAATTATAATTAAACATTGAAACTAAAGTTTAACATATTGTTTTCTCCATACAATGCAAATGAATTTTAAAACATTGAAGCAATGCAAATGTATTTTCTTGAGCTCGAAATTAGGGTTTTCAAAATCAAAATGATTTGTTCGATTTCAATTTAGGGTTTTAACAAAAAAAGTTGTTTCAATTCAGTTTAGGGTTTCAATTTCTAAGCAATTAGGGTTTTAAATGCAATTCTTTTGGTTCATTTCAAACTAGGGTTTTCAAATTCATTTTTTTGTTTCATTTGAATTGAGGGTTTCAAAAAGCTTGATTAGGGCTTCTAAATGCATTTTTTAATTTCATTTCAATTTCTAGAGTTTTGAAATGCAATTTTTTTTGTTTCGTTTCAATTAGGGTTTTCAAATACATTTTTTTTTGGTTTGATCAAACAATTTGGGTTTCAAAAGCTAAATTATGTTTCTAAAATATAATTCAAGGTTCATTTTTTCATTTCCATCAAGAAATCTTTAGGTTTCATTGCATTTTTTCATCTATTTCTACAATTCCTCATTTCTACTATAACAGGAAATAAAATGCTTAAAACCTGAAATAAATTTAAAAAAAAATGCTAAAAATAGTTATTTTATTGATAATTTCAATAATAAATGAAAAAATGCAAAAAAATGGGGGTGGACGGTACCTGGAGACTATTTGTGGAGGTCATTGTCGTTCGAATTCGGGATCATGTGCATAGGTAAAATGTAGTTTGTTTGTTTTTAAAAAAATACATACCATTAGAAAACGGGATCCCGATTTGTACAAAACTGGATCCTGATTTTTATAAATCGGGATCCCGTTTCATACTAATTGGGATCTTGTTCCCTATCTGTCGATTCGGGACCCTTTAGCAAACGGGATCCCAATTTTTATAAATCGGGATCCCGTTTCGTACTAATTGGGATCTCGTTCCCTATCCGTTGATTCAGGACCCTTTAGCAAATAGGATCCTGATTTTTAAAAAGTGGGATCCCGTATTACATTTAGGCTCTAGATCCTAAAGCTAAACGGGATCCCGATTTTTAAAAATCAGGATCCCATTTAGAAAAATCGGGATCCCGTTTTTGCAATACCGATTTTATTTTTTTGGCTAAGTCAAAAACTTCCACATTTCGTGGACTCAACTTTGTGCACTTGCCCTAATGAAATTATTTTGTAATACATATATTTTTAAAAATAAAATAAGATTATACTTTTTAAATATAGATTTTAATATTAATATATAGTACATGCATACTTTTCATAATTTTTTATTACATATTTTATTTATTTAATTTTTTAATTATAATTAATTATAATTTAGATTAATATCATTTCATAATGTATAATTTTTTTATATATTTAAATTAGCAATCACACCTTGGTGTGAAATGGGTATGCTGAAGAGGTGTGGAAGGTAAATTAGGAGAAAGTTTGGTCTATTTTTGCATGTACATTTGTGCAAATTATGTTGTTTTTGCAATAAAGGTCTCACTAGACAAGTGATAGCTTCAAAACAGCTATGCATGATCCACTTAGAAGAATCCAAACATGAATGAAACAAAATTCAAAGAAACTATGCATCCACTTAAAAGGATCCATAAATGATTGAAACAAACCTCTTAAGCAAGAATATAATTAGGGTTCATTAGCAATAGGCTAATGGTATGCTTAAGGAAGGAGGGAGACAAAGGAAGAGATAGAGGTAGAAAGAAAGAGAGATAAGAGGGGGGGGAGCGAGTGAGAGGGAGGGGTAGGGAGATAGAGATAAAGATGAAGATAGAGATAGAGATATATAAGGAGGAGAGGGATTTGGAGAGGAGGAGAGGGAGAGATAAAGAGTGATAGGAAGAGAATGAGAGAGGAAGAAATAGAAATAGAGAGATAAATAGATAGAGAGAGAGAAGAGATAAAGATAAAGAGAGATAAGGAGATAGAGAGGATGAGATAGAGAGATAGGGAGATAGAGAGGGAGGGGGAGAGGGAGAGAGATATAGATGGTGAGATGGAGTGATAGAGAGATAGAGGTATAAGGAGATATAGAGAGGGGGGAGAGGGAGAGAGAGACTTAGAGATAAAGGGACACATGGACTCAAAGTAGAGATAGAAAAATAGAGAAGGAGAGAGTGGGACATAGAGGGAATGAGAAATAAGGGTAGAATAGAGAAGGAGAGAGAAATATGGAGAGCTATAGAAAGGCAGATAGGTAGAGATAGAGAGATAGAGAGATAGATATTGGGATAGGGAGGGAGAGTAGAGAGTGGGGCAGAGAGAGAGGTGGGGAATGAAATATAGAGATATAGGTAGAGGAGGGGAGAGAGAGAAGAGGGGGAGAGAAGGAGAGAGATAGGTAGAGGATGGAGAGACAGAAGAGGGGGGAGAGAGATATAGGTAGAGAGGGAGAGAGGGAGAGAGAAGAAGATATGTGAGATAGGGAGAGATATAGATAGAGGGGGATGTAGAAACATAGAGAGTGATATGGGGGAGAGGGAGATGGGGGACAGGAAGTGATAGTTGTATTGGAAAGAATCCTTGCTCCATCTCCCTCTCTAACTCATATTAATAAAAAAATATTTGATAAAAAAGAGGGAAAGAAAAGTAAGAATAAATCACTTTAAAATTTAATAAATATCTTCGTTCGAGAAAATATTTATTCCACCTTTTTTGATAAATATAAGATGTATCTCCTCTCAACTTTCTTCAATACTTTGTGTCCATATTAATCGATAAGTCAACTACTTCCTAGTCATAGCATTTGCATTGGATGGACAAGATGAGAGTCAAGAAATATGTAATTAAATTACTCATGTGGCATGTTAAGGTAGTGATTCACCAGCTCTTGCAGATCACACAAGCCAAATTATTTCCCTTTTTAAATGAAGTAAAGCTAAAAGATTAGAGTTTCATTAAAAAACAAGGTTGCATCTTTACGAAGTTCCTACCAAATGCTAATAGGACAGTGTTGATCATTGAAATGTAGACAAATGAAGAGTAGTTGGAGTGAGGCATGAAATGATTGAGCATATTGTAATTTGATTTGAATTTCTTTTTGATATGCACTTGTGATTTTTCTATTAATTAGGAAATATATGCTTAATTCAATTTAAAATCTTTATTAAAGTAATAGAAGAGTTTTATCCTGCCTGATAGCAATTTTCCCAAAAAAAGAAAATTAAATCTTTATGAATATGTGATGCAAATGTTAGGGTGTTATTAGTCCTCCCTTCATAGGTAATTGTTATAATGGGTATGTGAATTGTTGGTTAAATTAAGTGAGATTACTCTCATAAATTTTGTGAGATGCAAAATCATTCAAAAACTCCAATAACAAAATAATTTTGCATTTTTCTAATAATATCTATTAAAATTCTATCAATATTAATATAATCATTTTTTATTTTGATTTGAATTTAGAAATGTGAATTTGTATATTTCAATATTTCTTAAATTGATGTAAGTATATAGCTTAAACTTTATTATAAAATTCAGTGAATAAGCAATAGATGTTAGGTTCTATTTATGAAACACTTGGTAATTATAAGGTAATTTGAAACACAATTTATAGTTATGAAAGATATCATTAAACTATCATTCTTAGGTATTTAATGGTTCTTCTACAACCTAAAACTTCCATTGAGTCTCGCACTTCCCTTATTTAGTTGTCATAATGTTTAGTCAAATAAAGGATAGATATTAAGAATATATTTAATTACCCATGTTATGATTCAAAAAAAAATGTAGACAGAGATTATTTATCCATTTTTCTTCCTCAACCTCCTTTTTTTTTAAAAAAATATCGCTTTAGCAAATAAATTTAAACTCAACATCAATCACACTAAACATCAAGTGGTACAAAGTGTTCCCATTTAAACATGTAAAATATGATTATTGATTATTGAACATGTATTTAGAGTTCAATACATGAATTATGTTGTTTTTTTTAAATTTAACCCTATTTTATAGACTCCAAGCACTTAAGTCCCTTTTATCCACATTAGTACATTTTCTCTCTTCCTTCCCTTTGTCTCTATGAGACTTCGGATGATTGTATTAGTCTTGTTAAATAAATTTGATTATCGGTCTTTTTGGTGTTTTTAAGTTATAAGGTTTATATTCCACTATCTAATTCAAATCGGTATTAAACTTAAACCTACCATATCATATCCTTTCTTGACCATTGAATGAAGGAAAATGAAAGACTATGATGAAAGCATTTGTTACAAATCTCTTCAAGATATATTTTAAAAGTTAAAAAGTGACAATCATCCAATCTCACTTGAAGATAAATTGGAAAAAAGTTTTAAAAAATTAGCATCACATCAAGATCAAGAGGGGAAATGGGGAAACTGTACCATATCTTGAAGTTATAAAAATAAGTATATGATCTCTGTTTTGAGAGTATAGCAGCTATGCTATCATATCTTACACTCATAAATTACAAAATAAAAATCAACGAAAGAAACTACCTACCATATGGAACACAAATATGATTGCCTATATGAGCAAGTGATGGCAGTAAATATACAGGTCATCTTAGATATTTATATGAAAAATAAAGTTATTGCATATATTTCAATTATTTATAAAATACCATAGGAACAATAATGGGTTCCATGCAGGCATGTTTATGCTCATAAACTTTCATGTAGCTTACTTTTATGATTAATATATTCATTGCATACATTTACAACATAAATTTGAAGTACAAAAACTCATAATCTTTTAATTTCAGAGTCAAATCTCAATATATAAGAATTAGCATCAACATACTACAAAATTTTAATCATTTTAGAAAATAACACAAGAACAGTCTTCCACACACAATTATGTTTACTCTAGTAAACTTCCATGTAGATTATTGACAGACCAATGAAGAAATGATGCATGTTGCCATTGTCTTTTATTTATTGTGGTTATATATTTCTATTCATGTAAATCATGAACAGTTTTTAACCATGTATCAATATACAAGTCTATATTTGAGTTCTGCATTACAAGATAATTATTTCTTGGTTCTTTCACAGGTTTGAGATTTAGAAGACAAAATATTGGAGGGATAGTTAATGAGGACCACTATAATTCATTTGGGTTCCAAATAATCTTCACCGCAATGTTCAAACATGTAGAAAGATTAAAATTGAAAATCTCTTACAACTCACTTTGTATCAAACTAATGCTCATGGAACACAGAAAAAATCTTCAATTATAATAGGTTTTTTTTAATGTTAATTTGAATTTCTGCTACATCTTCCAACTTGGCTCATTATTTTGTTCATTTCATGTAATATAAATTGTACTCTTAGCTGTCTATTTGGAAATCTCATTTTGCAGACAATGAATTGAAAATGTCAATTTGGCTTTAAACAACTTTTCTCTGGCAAGAAAAATGGTGGATTATGCGCATTAAAATCTACAACGAAACTAGTTAGAACTGGTAATTGCACTGTTGATCTATATTTTTTTTCTACCTTAGATTTTTGTTTTTAAGTTTTAATGAATAAAGTATGGGATTATCTCCTGAGCCTGACTACAAACTGACCATAGAGAACAGAAGGGGATATGGGAGAGGTGTTATGTCGCTTTCACAGCTTAGTTGAATGATGATTAAATCTATTCTCTATTAATAACAAATATCTAGTTTTGAGGTTTTGGGAGTACGCCTTCAATGATCTTTGTCATACTTATGAGATTGATAGAGATGCCTCATGATCCAATTGTATATTGTCTATTATCTTGCACTTATGTGCGATAAGTTGTGTGCCATCTTAGATTACCTAGGATTTCCTTGTTGCTAGGCATTGTTATGCTACTGTAGCTGGAAATTGGATACAGATTGATGTAAATTGTTTATTTTTGCCTTTTAATTTATAAATAGTTTATTTTCCCCTATTTTTCAAAAAATGAACATTATCTTGTTCTCGCGTTTAAGAATCTAGGTTTTCATTCGAAGAAAAACATACGGCATTTCATTTTCATTTTATTGCTTAAAATATTTAGCCATTTCCAGAAATAATTAGGCCCTTACTTGTAGGACACCATGAGAACACAGCAAAACAAATTATATTACAATGCAGGGAGGAGGGAGGAGGGAGGAGGTGGCCCTGAAATATTTCAGAGAAATGCTACAAGAAGAAAAAATAGAAACAAGTAAAACATTAAGAAAATATGGCTTACCTTTTGTCTCTTAACTCTCCTAGACCGCTGCCTGAAATCTGCCATATTTTGGAATGTGATTCCAATATGCTTTACGAGGGAGCCAAAATAAATCTTCGGGACATGCTTTCCATCAGATTTCCCGATCCACGTTACGAATTTGCATTTAATTTCATTTCATCACATTTGATTTCATTTCATGTCGCTTGAAGCATTAAAAACACATTTTTTTTAATTCCATATTTTAAAACAATGAACGAAAATAAAACAAGGGCTATGATTGTTTCAACCATCTTGCACGCCCCTCAAACTGTTCGTTGATGGCAAAAATCAGGTCGAGCATTTTCAAATAGGAAACGTCTTCGGCGTAATTATTATTTTTTAAATATATATTTATTACATTAGTTTTTAAAAATTATCCATTTCTTTGTTTGATAAAACACTTTTACTAAGTAGAAATATATAAAAAAAAGAATTAAGTTAAATATGTTATAAATTATACTTTTTAGAAAATTATTGGGATGCTAAGATTTTGAAAATTTGACATTCTTTGATGGCCCAACCCATGCTTTGAAACACAATCTTCTTCCAAAAACTAGGTGGGGAAACACGAAGGGTTCATCCAAAGACATTCATATGAAGAACCTTAGAACCTTGGAATGAATGTACCTTCATTAAAAGGTATTAAAATATTCCCATATATAAAGAATTTCACATGTATTTCTAAATCAAAATAATATTTTTTAATCACACTTTTATTTTAGAAAATATTTTTTCTTTGGTTGCATATTTTGAAGGAAAGTATTCTTTGATTAATAATTATGCAAGTAAAGTGTTTTTGGTCACTTTTGTTTTTGGAGAAGATTATTGCAACACGTTTTCATAAAGAAGAACTAGGAAAACTAAAACTAAGACTATGATTTATATTTGACAAAAAAAAAAAAAAGAGCTAAATGAAAAGAGGGTGCAAAAATATCTCAAAAAGAAATAAGGTGTATTTTTTTAAAAAAAAAAATTTAATTCAAATATCAAATAGATTGAGTAAAATATAAATATTAAATAATTAATTTCATCAAGATCATTATGATGTTTTCTCTTTGAATCTACTTATTTGCTTCATATATCAATTGAAATATAGGTTCTTATCCTATATATTCCTTGAGTTCCTTACAAGTTATGATTTTGATTCTACTAAGGTATTAGATCTCTTAAAATGTTTTGTTGGTCAAGTTAGATTTTGATAAAGGATATAACAGAATTCATTGAGACTTCATTCTCAAAATGCTTCATTAGATGGGTTTGAGCCTAAATTGAAAGAGCATATTCATATGTTGTTTGAAGATGTCAATGCTCACATTGTGATCAATAACCCTTCGAAAGAATCATTTGAATTATAACTTTCCATAAGGTAGGGATGTCCTTTTTCCCCTTCCTATAAATGCTTATAGCTCATGCATTGGGATCTCTTCTTAAAAAAGTTAACTAGATCAACCTTATAAAAGGGATTTCTATTCCTCAAATGCGGTGGTTATTATATCTCTTTTTTTTATGATAGTATGTTGTTTTCATAAAATTTTGAAGAATAGTTAAAAAACACCTTGAACATCCTAAATTTATACTATTATATTTTTGGACCATAGTTTACTTACAAAAAGATTGAATTTTTTTTTGTCTCAATTTGCTCTTACTCCTAAGTGGATTCCCAAAAAGTGGTGGAAAATTAAACATGGGGAGATTACTAGATATTTTTGCATTCCTTTTAGTGTAGGGGTCTCTCTTTTTTATATGTGGGATTGGTTCCTAAACAGACTTAAGATCAATCTATTTAATTGAGGCAACAAGTTCTTATCATTAACTAGTAAAATTCAAGTTACAAATAAATTTTTCATTGTCACCCATGTTTATTATTCATCTTGCTAGATTCCATCTAAGAAAAGATTTGAATATTTGAACAAATTAATTAGAAAATTCCTTTGGTCTAAATGGGATAGTAATACTAGTTTAATTGCTTCTTCCTAGTCCCATTACATTCAACCAAGACATAAGGGTGGTTTGAGAATTATTGACCCCAAAACACAAGGGTTAAGCATTGCTACAAAGTGGATTATTAGAGCTACTAAAGGAGATTAACCATGAAAAATAATTTTTCATAACCGAATTATCCAAGTTACAACAAACAAAAAATTATAGTCCCTTAGTTGGTTTAGTAAAATCATTATGTCTCCCTTTTTCAAAATCAAGGCTTCCTTTCCTTTAAACAATCCATTTAGAAACCTTAACAACAAGTTTGTCAATTTCTACAGTGAAATGATTCCTCTATGGGTGAAGCCACAATAGTGGTTTACAATTTGATGGATGAAGGAAAACTGAGAAAAAATGACCCCATGGCAAAATAATTGGTTTTAGGGGTTCGAATGAACCTACAAGTTCGATCGAACCCAAAAGGGGTTCGCTTGAACTAGGGTTTGAGCGAACCCATTAATTACTGGGCCCACATTTTCCGCCCAAAATAATAAAAGGAAATGCATATTGAGGGTGGTTCACTCGAACCCCCCTTATTCCTCATTCTCCCCCTAAAACACAAAAAACCTAAATTTTTCCACTTCGAAGCTTAGGTTGAGGATGAAAATGGAGGAATCTTCACAAACCCAACTGGAATCAGGTAATCCTCAGAATGAGCTATCCAACGAATATAATTTTAATATGTTTTGGTTTTATTATGTATTTATTTTTTTAGTTATATTAAACATAGGTATTTCATCGAAAATGAAGGTCTTTATTTTGCACATGTGGAAAAATAGTAGATTATTGTTTGACTTTGAAACTTGATTAAAGAAAAAATATTCAATAAAAAACTATCTAACCAAGTGGAAGCACTAGATATCAAAGTTAAAAATCTAAATTTGAAATAATTAGAATTTTATTCATCGTGGAAAAAAAGTTATGCATTATACAGTGTGTGTCACTTTTTAAAAATGTTGTTTTTTGAAAAAAACTAGTTTTCGTGGGAGATGAAAAAAGAAGTATAATTTGATTCCAAAAATTTTGAAAAAAATATTTTTAGAATCTACAGACAAAATGTGATGAGACTCTAGTTTGCATCATCTTCAAATTCCTCACGATTTAGCCGCTATAGGTGCCCAAATGTGAAGATTCGGTTAAAAATAATAATTTAAGTGTCCAGTTTGGCCAAAAATTGTAAACCACTATTGTGGGATCACCCCTATGCAACATGGATTCAATTTTGTCTTATCATCAGTTTGGTGGAATGAACTTGTTGATTACCATAATCAACCCATTGCTATTTGTTTTCCTAAACATGTTTATTATTAAATGTAAAAGAAAGTTGTTTCAAAATTTAAATATATTTGGGATTTTAATGCTTTTAAATGGGTTTTATGGCTATAAATCAAAGAGCACTATGGGTTGAACGCCAAGTACACAAAATTTAGGATATTTGTGGAATTATTAGTTCCTCTTGAGTTATTTATGAAAATTTGTACTCTCAGAAATGCATTTCTTTTAAAGATTGAAAATGGCTATCTTCTACCCATTTCAATTATTCCACATTAAAGAAAAGTAGTGTTCATTCCTTGCCTCAATCATAAATTAAAATGTAGATTTAGCACCAAAAGGTGGATCAAAATGAGTGCATGAATATGGAAATAAAAAACTGATGTGAAGACACAATTGCTAGCTTGGAAAGTTTTACATTATAAACTACTTGTTGAAGATACACTAAAATGCATTATGGTTTGGTCAGTTATCTACTTCTTTCGCTTAAATGTACTGAAAATATGAAACATATATTTTGGGATTGTCCTTTCCTAAAAAAAAGTATAATTGAATGTTATTTTTTTAAAATTTCTTGCTATTTTTCATCATAAATTGAAGTGGAAAGAAGCTCTCTTTGACTTTGGTTTGCATAATAATGTGATTGTTGATTCCATCATAAAGTTATTTTAAATTTTGGAAGGCTAGGTGTCCGGTTGTGTTTTCAAGCAACGATTTTCAAGAAACTGCATTCTAATGCTTTACTTTGACATAGTCTTTTAGGTTGCTTTTTTGTTTTGACAACTTCAAAATATATCCAAAAAAAATGTTATGGCCATGGTTCGTCATCAATAACTTCAAGATCAATTTAGTCAGCTTCAAAACAACTATTAACTCCTTATGTTTTCTCCCTTATGTTTGGTCATTGTAATCTTTAGAAATTTGTATTGTAAATCTCTTTCAACTACCTCTTGATAACTTCTATTATTTATACCCATACTTTTCTAGATATAAAAATTAAATATTTTATATCTTAACTTTGCCAAAGAAAAAATAAAAATAAAAATAAAAAAATTTAAAATTGTTTTACATTTGCTTTGCATTAAAAAAATATAACTTTTAACTTGTTGACAGATATGTACTAAAAAGATAATAATTCAGGAAACCAACCAGTTCTCCCTGAAAACCAATCAGTCTCTACGACCTGATATGTACTAAAAAGTTAATAAATCAGAAACCAACCAATTCTCCCTGAAAACCAGTCAGTCTCTGTGACCTTCGGATATGAATCAAAGTTGAATGGCAAGTATGGTGGCATAAAGTGCTTATAAACGAGGAATGTGAAGGGCAGAATCGTGGAGAGGCAATAATGAATTGTGACAAATCTGATACCATCTCTGTGGGTGAGCGGAAGGGCGCTGAATTGCAAGGTTTTATCGAATTATGGAAGCTGATGTTCGATTTTATGTACTCCTTGGGGCTGCGATGGGCCGTGGAATTGGAAATTCCGGACATTATTGCCAAGCATGGATCTGAATCGATGCTTTCCGCGGAGGAAATTGCTGGATTTCTACCCTCCCCTTCTCCCAACATAGACATCCTCTGCCGCACACTCCAGAGGCGTCTTCTCCCAAACTCTCCTACCCAATTCCCCCATTAAATACGGTCTGACGCCCATTTCAAAGTGGCTCATCAAAGACACAGGCAATGGAGAAGCAACAGGAGGTACTTTGACTCCCATGTTGTTACTGCACACTCACGAAGCCGTGATTGCACCGTGGTATCGTTTGTGGGAGTGTACTCTGTCGGGGAGCGGTTTTCCGTTTGAGGTAGTTCACGGCAAACTGCTCTTCTCCTACGCCGAGAGTAATCCCGATTTTGGCAGGCTGTTTAACGGGGCAATGGACACGTTTTCGAAAATCCTGGTAAAAGACATTTTAGTGGCTTATGGCGATGGATTCAGCAAGCTGGAGTTCAGGTCTCTGGCGGACGTGGGCGGCGGAAACAGTTCCACAATCTCTGTCATTTCTCGCTCCTTCCCCAATATTAAATGCTGTAACTATGATCTCCCTGAAGTAATCTTAGAGGCTCCCACTTATGCTGGTACTTTACTTTTAACACACAACGATCAAACTTGTTTTCTTATTTCTTCACAGATGTTGAAAAAACAAAACCTTGGTGCTTGCTTATGATCTGTTTGTGATACAGGTGTACAACACATTGCGAGCGACATGTTTGTCAGCGTTCCCAACGCAGATGCTATGTTTATGAAGGTAAGTCTTCAACGATTTTTTAATAGGAAGACAAATATCTCGAATCTATTCCAGCTTGTTGGGAGGTTTGTTTCAGGTTTAGGAATAAAGAATTGAGTAGTGTTTTTTCTTCGATCTTTATCGATCTGTTGTTGAGCAAAGGGGTATTTGAGGGTATGCAGGGGAAAGTATCAAGTAGTAGTGAGCATGTTCTAATAGTTATTTTTTTATTGAATAAAACAATATAAAATTATATCACATACATTTTTATTGAATAAAACAATATAAAATTATATCACATACAACAAATGAACAATAAGGCTGTTAATAAAAATTTGTTGAGTTGTTAAGGGATAGCAAAACACCATACAAAACCAAGCAATCAATAATCAGCAAACAGAACTGAAACAATCACTGATTGGAGAGACAGCCACCTGATTGGAGAAAGAGCAAAAAGATCTTTTGCACAATGCTCCTCCAAAAAACAACATGTTCCAATAGTTGTTATAGCATTTGTTGATTTAATGCCCAATATTTTTAACAATATTGCCTCAATAGTTGTGACTTCAAAGTTGTTATTGTTGATGATAAGTACCCATAACTGAATGAAATGTGCTCCTTAGATCTAAAACACAACAAATCATGTGATGTCACATCAACGCTCTAATAAAACATAATTTAGTGAACAACTATTAGTCTAACCTTTTTTTTAAGGCCTTTTTGGACACCTCAACAAAATTCATGCTGTTGTGGCATCGTATTTGATTGATCCTGAAACCTTAGTTATAAGCAGGGGACTTGTCAAGTAAGCTGCTGTAAAAACTTGGGAGTGATTTGAAATTTCCAAGTAAGATTTTGAGAAATGTGAAATTAGGGAGGTCAACTACTAAATCCTCTCCCCTAATTTGCTTTAATTCTTAGTGTAAGGATTTAGGATATCTATTCCTCCAATCTACCATGTTTTATGGCCTCCTTAGCTGATATTGCTGAGAATTTGTAGATTTTTTTGACAACTAGAGGGTTTCATAGATTTTATAGTAATATGTAATCTTAAAAAATTTAAAATCGAAATTTTTATTAAGGAAATCGATGGTCTAGTTGATTTTTTAAATTAAGTGTTAAAAATTTAAATACTTTTTAATTTAAGTGGTAAGAAATCCTAAAATTATCAAGGGAAATTTTCAATCCTATCTCATTTACAATTGCTAAAATTATGAGAATTGAAAAGTAAGAATTCATATTTTCAAAGGTAAGATTCCAATTTTTTCTGTAATTTTTTTTCCTTATCTTTTGAGACCTCTAACTCCACAAGAATACACTACAAAAGTCCTTCCATGAAACCACTTCAATCGAGACCCATCCAAGTCATTCAACTAATAAATAGGAACAAGCCAAGCTAACTAGCTACCTACCCATGAGCAAGCCAACCAACCTTGACTACGAAAAGAGCCTCTCAGATAGTAATGTTTGTTGTTCACTTACATGTCTTTCATTTAGATTTGTATTCAAATGACCCCATTCAAATATTCAAAAGATTGTTTCTAAAATCAATTGTGTATATTTTTGAATTGACATTTTGGATCACATTTACTAATAATCTTTTGAATACACACTTGATTTTAGAAACAATCTTTTGAATACTACATAAATTGTAGAAAACTCATGCCACCCATTATAAAGTACCAATTCCATACGCAGAACTTAATGCCAGATTTTTGAAACCTTAATCTCTGGCATTAAGCTGGAGGAGTTTCAAAGGAATGATTATTCATTCTTAAACACCTTTATAATGGAATTGTTACTTTATAATGGGTGGTAGAATTAAGCTGGAGGAGTTTCAAAGGAATGAATATTCACTCTTAAACACCTTTAAGAGTGAATATTCATTCCTTTGAAACTCCTCCAGCTTAATTCTACCAATATTCATTCCTCTAAATTCCTCCAGCTTAATTCTACCATCCATTATAAGTACCAATTCCATTATAAAAGTGTTTAAGAATGAATATTCATTCCTTAGATCTATTCTTCAAAACTCCTCTTAATACCAAAGATTGGAAGATATCCATTCCATTTTGTCACAATCAACCCTTCAACATCACCAATGAATCAAAAATTGATTTGAACACTTTCAAGAAATGACAACAATTTTTAAATGGCAAAACTTTCATGGTAGTTCCTTAGAAATTTGGTTTTGTATGCAACTTACATATTTATTTTCATTTCACATACTGTTACAGTTTATTTTGCATGACTGGGGCGACGAGGAGTGCAAGAAAATTCTGAAAAACTGTCATTAAGCTCTTCCAAAGCCCTCTTCCAATGCTACAATATCATCCCTCTTCCTTCTGAGCCTTTGCCAACGTCAATAATCGAAGCTTTCCCTGTGCATGTTGAGGTCTGATGGATAGCTTGGAACGTACTTCTTTGTTTTAAGGATTAAGTTCTCTAATATCATTTGTTTGCCAATAAAAAATAATACTTATTATATTGCAAGTAATCTTCATTTGTGTGTTGTTAGCCACTGCATATTGTCTACATATCTAGTTTGCTTGCTTTTCCCAATACCCTGTTGCCTATATTTTCAACTTGGGTTGCTTTGTTATAGGCCGGATTACAGATGGCAGTTGCTTTGTTATGAATTTATGGAGTTAATGAAATTTAGTGTGCTGTGCCTGGACAAAATGCATATCTCACTGGTCTTAGTATAATTTGCGGTATGGCTATCTTTTATGTCTGGGGTAAGACTCTTTTATCTTTGAAAAGAGACAGGTTTACAGTGGTTATTAATTAAAATTAGAAATTTAACATGATGGGAAGAAGTAATGGTAGTGATCCTCGGTATTCATCTCTCATCGGAATGTGTGTCTGACTTGGAGTTTTATATGGAGATGTTTTTGAACAGTAGGTGATTTCAATTGAAAAAATTGTGTTTTTTATATATCTTTTATAAGCATCAGTGATTTTTTTAGTGGTTAATATTCTAATTGTTGAAAATTTTGAGAATCCAAATTGGATTAATAGTTCAAGATATAATGTGACCTTACATGACCTAAATTACCACATTTTTACAAAATTTAGCAACAATATACATGAATAGATTAAATTCACTTTAATTTTTATAAGTTATAGTAGAAATTTAAATTAATTTGCAATAGTATATCATGATTATTAGTTTCTTTAAATCATATTTCCAATATTTAGTTGCCACTGTTGAATTAATAGCATATCTATCGTATTACATAGTCTATATAGTAAACGCTGAGAGATGTGGATTGTAGGAATCCAAAATGACAGTAATATTTATATTTATGTTTTTGTTATAATATTTTCTTTAGCTGCATCATATATAATAAAAGTGTCATCATCATTCACTATATTATGTGAAAAGGTTTACATAAATTGGGTTTTTCAACTTTCAAAATAAAAAATGTTATGAAATAAACTAATTTGTGCGAGTTCATAGAGTAATTTAATCTTGGGAGAACATATCTACATCATACATCTTGAATTTAGCAGTATGATAATCTTGAAGTATTATAGTAGATATAAATCATCTTCCAAAGTATAATACATTTTTTTCTCTTTTACATGGCTCAATGGTAGGCTTGTCAAACATTTTCTTGTTAAGATCTAGTTTTTTGCAGTGGGGCCAAAGCAGTGTCCTTGGCATTTCATACAATGTATAAGTGACTTTGGAATGCATTTTGTGGGATTATGTACATGTGTTATATTCTATCACACACTCCCTTTTCCTCCCACCCTATCTCTATCTCTAGATACCTCTACCCCATTTGTACTACTTTTTTCTATCACCGCCTATATCTCTAACTCTTGCCCCCTCTATATATTCCTCTCTACCTTTCTCTCTATATCACTTCATATATCTTTATCTTTCTATTTCTCCATCTTCCCCTCTCTCATCGTCTCCCTATTTCTCCATCTCCCTCTTTCTATCTCCCTTTTTCTCTCTCATTCCATCACTCCCTCTTATATGTTTATCTATCTTTCGCACAATGCTTCTGTTGGTATGTGGTGACTGATCATGCTATACTGTACATCCCAGTCCCCTGTCGTTGCTGGAGTCCAGGCCAGGTCGGGCCCCAGGTGGGGGTTCAAGGGCGACAGCTGCCGAGAAAAATTTTCTTCCTACTTTTTCGCATGATCACCAAAAAAGGGAAAAATCAATGAAAAAGAAAAAATCTGATTTTGTAGAAACCCTAAAATCTGGAAGCTTCTAAACTTGTTAAAAAGGGGTTTGGATGGGTATTACTGTGTGATGAAAAATGCGATTATTCGTAAGATTGGAAAAGGGTTTTTATTGGATAATAAAAGTATTGGATGGCTGCAGTTTGGTGGATGTAGCCCGATATGGGTGAACCACGTTAAATTCTTTGTATTATGATTTATTCTATGTATGTTTTAGTTTCTCTGTTTATTAATTAAAATATGCATTTAATTGTTAGATATTTGTCATCTTTAACCCTAACAAGTGGTATCAGAGCGAGTTGTGTTTCGATTATCGTCTGTAGGAAAGTCTCACGGTTGAGTGGGAGTCTCACAATTGAGTGGGAGCAATGGCAGACGAGGGTAAGAAGGTTGAAAATTTTAATGGGCAGAACTATCAGTTATGGAAGATGCGGATAGAGGACTATCTCTATCAGAAGGATTTATGGCGGCCATTGGAAGGGAAAGCCAAGAAACCTGCAACAATGTCAAATGAGGACTGGGAGATCTTGGATAGAAAGGCTCTTGACAGTATTCGTCTATGCCTGGCACAATCGGTGGCGTTTAATATTACAACAGCAAAGACAACTCAAGATTTGATGGAAACCATGGCGAAGTTATATGAAAAGCCTTCCGCTTCGAATAAGGTATTTCTTATGAAGCGTTTATTTAATATGAAAATGGTAGAAGGTGGGTCAGTTATTGATCATTTGAATGAGTTTAATACTGATCACCAGTCAATTAACTTACAGTAAAAGTAAACTTTGATGAAGAAGTTAGGGCTCTTTTGATTCGTGTTCTTTACTTTGAAAGCTAGAATAGCTTGGTAATGGTGATTAGCAATTACTGTTTACAGTTGAATACATTGAAGTTTGATGATGTTGTTGGTGTTATTTTGGCTGAGAAATTAGTAGGAGAAAAGCTTCGAGGTGGAGACATCCACATCGGTGATGTTTTGAATCACCGAAGCGGGGGAAGAACAAAGGAGAGGAAACAATTTTGGAAATAGTGGGAAGTCATGAGGAAAATCAAAGGACAAAAGGTCCCAATCCAGAGACAAGAGGGATTGTTGGTACTGTGGTAAGCCGAGTCATTTGAAGAAAGATTGCTGGTCTCGAAAAAATAAAGATGGAGACAAAAAAGAAGGAAGCAAATAGGCAAATGTGGTAAGTAATAAATTTGATGAGGATGCTTTGATTCTTTCCCTTGATAATGCTGATGATTCTTGGGTGTTAGATTCAGGGGCTTCATTTCATGCTACCCCCTGTAGAAGTTATTTTCTTGATTATGTCCAAGGGGATTTGGGGATGGTTTATTTAGGAGATAACAAACCCTGTCATATTGTTGGAAAGGGAAGAATCAAGATTAAGTTGTAGAATGGGAATCATTGACTACTACGTGAGGTAAGGCATGTTCCAAAGTTAAGCAGAAATTTAATTTCAGCAAGGCAACTAAATGATGAAGGTTGTGTTGTTACATTTAGTGATAAAAATTGGAAGGTCACAAAGGGTGCCTTAGTAGTAGCAAAAGGTGTGAAAGTATGCACCTTATATCTTTGTACAGGTCATACTGTTCCTTCTACTTTAATTGTTACGGAAAAGGGTCAATGTTTAGGAATAGTTGATGCAGTTAAGCAGGTAGAAGATCATACAGTTGCTATGGACTCTGAATCAACACTGTGGCATAATAGACTTGGGCATATGAGTGCAAAAGGTATGAAAGTAATTCATTCAAATAATGTTTTACCAGGTCTAAAATGTGTTAATATGGATTTTTGTGAAAGTTGTGTGTATGGAAAATAAAAGAGAGTTAGTTTTCTCAAGGATGGGAAGCAAAAGAAAGATGAGAAATTGGAGCTTGTGCATACGGATGTATGGGGACCAGCTCAGGTATCTTCTCTCGGTGGCTCTCTATATTATGTTACATTCATTGATGATGCAACTAGAAAGGTATAGATTTATTTTCTTAGGCAAAAATCTGACGTATTTGAAACTTTCAAAAAATGGAGAAGCTTGGTTGAGAATAAGACAAGTAAAAAGATAAAATGTCCCAGATCTGATAATGGTGGTGAGTATTGTAGTAAAGAGTTTGAAGATTATTATTCCTCTAATGGTATTCGTAGGCAGAAAATGGTTCGAAGGACTTCACAGGAAAATGGAGTGGCTAAGCGCATGAATCGGACAATAATGGAGCGTGCACGGACTATGAGATTGTATGTTGGGCTACCTTTAAAAATGTGGGCAGAGAGTGTAAACACTGCTATTTATTTAATCAACAGAGGTCCTTCTAATCCTCTGGGTTGTGGTATTCCAGAGGAAGCATGGAAAGGTAAGAAGGTAAGTTATTCTTTTCTACAAACCTTCGGTTGTGAAGCATTTGCACATGTAGATTCTGAAAATAGAACCAAGCTTGATGCAAAATCAAAGAAATGCGTATTTGTTGGATATGCATTGATGAATTTGGTTATAGGCTTTGGGATTTTGAAAATCAGAAAATTGTGAGAAGCAGGGATGTCATATTCAATGAAAAAGTGTTGTACAAAGATCTGTTGCTGCAGCATGAGAAGAAAGAAAATGATTATGTAGTGTTGGATGATATTCCCAACAATAATGTTTTAGTGGTTCCTCATGCTGGGAAACAACAACAACAACAAATAC